>PVJH01030726.1:0-24508 GCA_004026705.1 Nesogale talazaci
TAAGCAGTGGTCAAAGGCTAATGCTGCTGCTAATTTTTCTTCTTGTGAAGTCAAGGTCAGATAGCACCCCCACATCATCCTTGTAGGGTTAGACAGGCATTTTCAGAAGTAAATCTCTAGACGTTTCTTCTTAGCCTGCCAGCTCTGCAGAAGCCTGTGTATCATGTACCATTGCTTCTAACATCATGGTTAAACATGCTTACCTTCTTAGGATAACTGACAGGCAAGTAATATACCCTTGCTCTTTGCTATCTATTGGTTTGCTTGTTTGTTTGTTTTCGTGGAGGGTGGGGTGAGAAATTTAAAGGCAGGACACTTGACTATTTCTACTCAAGTAATGGGTATCAAATACAATCAATATTTCTTCAAAAGTAAGTAAATGTAATTGCCCAGTCCGCTCATTATTTTTTGCAATTCTAAAAAATATCGAGAGCGTGAAAATCTTCACACTATTTAGTTTCACAAATTTGGTCATATACTTCAATAAAAAGGCAGAATTATGCATTTGGTATGTAGTGCCCAGAGATAATCGACTTGGAATTAGTTAAAATAGGAACAAGACAAAAACCCTTGGAAATATGTATTTTCCAAAGCCATTTATTTAACCTCATTACCACCATAACCTCCAATTACCACTGGAATTCTATGAAGCCATAAAAACAATAATATAGAGGTTATATGATAGTGAAAAACAATATAATGACAGTAAATGGAAGATGATATAACATTTTATAGATACTGTGATTACAAGAAGGTAAATAGTTTTATACAGAGAAAGAAAGAAAGAGAATTCTCTAAAATGTAAATAGTAGTCTCTTTAGAAGAGAGAAATACTGGAAATTTATAATGATAACTCATCTTCTATTTTCCAATTTCCCCAAACTTGGGCTACATCAACTGATACACATCCCTGATTAAGTATAACTCTGATGATCAAACCCCATAAAGTCAAGAGAAACAACATTCTTTCTTTAGCTCTTTTCTCATTCCCCATCCCCTGACTTATTTCTCACTTCTTTTTTTTTGTGGCATCACTGCCCTGATGGGAGTAGGTAGCCTAGCCTTGCTCCTGGAGAGCTGCTGCTGGATTTGAACTGTCAACCCTGTGGGCCACAGTCCCATTCTCACTTCTTATAAACTCGTTTCTCTTAAATTTAGCTTCAGTATGCTCCCATTACATTATACAAGTATGATATAAAATCCATATCTATAAGCAAAATATTTTTGGGGGGCGTCACTGCCCTCTGGTGGTCATGGGAGCTACTCAGCCTTGCTCCTGGAGAGCTGCTGCTGGATTTGAACCACCAAGCCAGTGGCCGCAGTCCCACACTCAACCACTATTCCACTGGGGCTCAGCCCAAGCCAGTTTTTAATAAAGTTTTTGTTATCATGATTGTGTAGGCTTATGGATATATGGATGCCAAGAGGGACATAATGGGAGGCTGTCCTTGGAAGTTGTTACAGAGAATATAGAAGATGCAGCTTTCTGAATTGTTCATCCTTTGCCTTCATCCTACTTGTACAAAATGTACAAAATCCTTCTTATGTTTCATGCAACTAAGAACATTCTTCTTATGGTATATTCCCTGGCACTTAAATCTCTTTCCTCTTAGGAAGATTTCTGTCTATAAAATCCATCCTCCTAAATATGATTATTTTCTCAAAGGAAAATTTTCATGTAAATATCAAATTTTAAAGAAAAATGAAATGGGTTTCTGGATCTTTTTCAATACAGAAAACTTCTTAGAATTAAAGATATATTTCAATTAGAAGAGATATAGAATAAGATCTACAAGAAGGAAAAATGAAGTATAGAATTGTATTTTATTGGGTGGGTGAATGGATGAGAGTAAGTGTGGCAGCATATATGTTAAGTTACCATGACTTTGAAAGGGGAAACAAGGACGTCCTTGCTCATACAATATACTTTGCAAGGACCAGGTATAATGAAGGCAATAGGAGGGTAATTATTTAACAGCAGTTCCGTTTTCCCTTCCTTTACTAATGTTCTCCAAATATTTATGGTTGTACCTCATCAAATTTAGCCAGAAGGTAATGGTCAGGAGAGGAGGAAGAGCATTCCAGGAAGTGAGGTAGTCAGTCAGAAGAACTTATGCTCTGCCTATATATTCCCAACTCTTGGGCCCTGTGGAACATTTCAAGGCTTGAAAAGGAGCAACTAGAAGTCTACAGGGCAGAATTATCACTCTTAGTCACTAAACCTCTGGGTTTCCTTTTGTCAAATCACAGAATCTGAGGTCATTCATTCTAATCGGTGACCTATATGATGTAAGAGGCATCTCCCTCTTGTGAAAGGCCTATGTGGGAACAATTATGAGTAATGGCTTTTAGGGGAATGGAAATAAACCAGTTCTAATCCACTACTCTGAAGACCATGAGACACGTTTCTGCTGACAGAAGCGTTTGGTGGCGTTCAGAGATGTTTGGCACAGACTTGCTACCTACATCTTATCTGAACTTTTCCTCATCCTCTTGCACATAATCCACATTGAAGAATAAGGATTTCACAATAATAGAAAGCAGTGTTTTATTACAGCTCAAAATGGGAATATCAATATTGGAAAGTATAGTACATGGCGTACACTTTATAATTTTATAATTTATGATTTCATTTAATTCCCTCAGCAGTGTGCCAAAATACGCCCTTTTCCTTCCTCAATGAGATAACTGAACATAGCAGAAATTGAATGGCTTACACAGAGATAAAAATGGGAAGAAATAAATTTAAACTCAGTAGTAGTGTATACTCTTCCCAGTAAGGCAGCCCATTTTCTTAATTCCTGTGACTTTATTAAGGGCTGCTCCCTAAAAATAAGTGGATAAGAATCTGGAGTTCTCTGTCCTGGATCCTCCTCTGCTTCCAGCTCAATTTAGACAAGAAACTGATACTTTCTGGCCTGTCGTTCCTCACCTATACAAAACCCAAACCAAAAGACTCACTGCCATTGAGTTGATGCGGACAATGAATAGAATGAATGACCTCAGGTTCCTGTGACTTGACAAAGGGATTTCCATCTATAGAAGGCAAATTGGGACAGACGGCTGATGAGAAGCTCTATGCTGGTGGAAGATTTATAAATGGATTTGAGTGTCATTTATGTTAGTGTTTTCCCTACTTTGCTCCTCCCTATAACTCTTCAATATATTGCTGTTTCTCTTGGATTCTAAACTTATGCCCTGATTGCATGTTAGTGAGTGACTCAATTCTTCTTTTCTTCTGACTTAAAATGAGATTGCAAAAGGTACTTGGTTCTGTGGTTTTGCCCTAGTTTTATTCGTGTGTCGATATCATCATGTTTTGATAAGAGAGCTCAGCAGATATTCTTATACTTATTGAGATAATTGTTCACTTCCTTTTTTGAAGAGGTCTTAAATATTCATCATAAATGATCATCTTTCAGATTTCACATAAAAATCTGCTTTGCGGTATTGTTTGGCATTACAATCAAGTGTGTAAAAAACATGGGACCAGTGGTTATTTTTATGATGCACTCCTCTCATCCATAAACATGGTGTAATATTTTTCCTTTTACGCCTTTTCTTAAAGTGTTTTTCCTTTCTCCATAATGGGTCCATCATCCTTTGTGGATTTATCCCTAGATTCTCCAGTGATTTCTATTGACATTGTAAATGACATGTGTCTTTCAATGTTATTTTTGTTGTTACAAGAAGAGAAAAATTATTATTTGGGTTTCTCTGTCCAATAAGACTGCTGAATTTATTCATTGGCTCCACAAAATCAAAATTTTTAAAATGCCATGTTGAAGCATTAATCGAAAGCACTTGAAATTATAAGTAATTTTAAAACAAGGTCGTTTTCAGCATAGAGAGAACCAAATGAACTATTGAAAAGCATATATGGTAATATGCATACTGTCTTCTATTGTCTTAATTGAAGTGGCATTTTGGTTTCTTACAAGTTATTAAGACATTATTTTTAATATACTAGTAGAGATAATTCCTACTATAGCTATAACTCGGTTGGTATAAGCTCCACTGTTGTATAAGGACTGCATGTTGACATTCATTATACTTTATCAATCTATGAGGAGTCCCCAGGATTTTCTCATTAACGAGTCACAGCTGTGCTGTGGGTTAGCCATCAGGCTGCTAGCATCAAGGCTGCCAGTTCAAACCCACCAACTCCTTCCAAATGAAGTTGTCAGCTCTTGTCAAGATTCCCAGTCTTTAAAAGTGTAGATAGGATTATTATGAGATGAAATCAACCCAGGGGCAATAGGTTTGATTTTGGGTTATGGTGAATCAAACTAATAGCTGATCTTTTCCAGCATGCAATGCTTGCATGTCATCTTTGACATAAATACTGATCAAGTATAGTATATTTTAATTATTTTTATAGCAGTTGGGTCTTGAATGAGTGTTTTTAAATAAGTTCTGTGACTTTATTTTCATTTGAAGTTAGTAGGTAATGTTTCTTGTTCCTCTTATCTTTCCTTTGATTTGGGTGTTGCGATGACATGATTGTGTTCAGTTGGCCTCAGGTCACTTTAATCCATGGGCAACCCCAAGCGTGCTGGATCGAGCATCTTCAAAGCTGTGATCTTGTGGAACCAAGTTACCAGGTCTTTCTTTCAAAGTACTTCTTCATGGATTGGAATGCTAATCTTTTATTATCATTATAATATCTTTGCATTGTCATTTCATTAAAAAGTGTTACATTGTGTTAAAACACATGTTCCACTGTCTGGTACATATTAGGCACTCAAGAAGTGGTCTTTCGGCTTCTCTCTGATCTAGTTTCTTAATCTGAAAAATAGCAACAACAGCAAAACAAATGATGAAGCGGGTATAATCTACTGCTCCGAGCTTTTAGGAGTAAATGAAATAAACATGGTATATTATTCCATTTGCTTTTGTGTTCTTTGTGTACAAGTGCCTAAGGCTGTGCTTGGCACGGATGAGGACTCATTAAATGCTAGCTCACTTGCCCTTTCCCCTTGGCTGTGTGTTTTTGAAAAAAGGCAGGCGCAGCGGAATGTTTTTTTGTTGTTGTTTTTTGCAATGCCAGCTTAAAACAGTGATCAACGCTGAAGTTAGTGAATGTGTTTGGTTTCCATTCAAAATGTTACTTTCAGAAATACACGCAGAGTTCATTTGCATAATCACTCTCAAGGCTAGGAACCTGTCCCTGAGGGGTTATCATTATTTAAATCTAAGTCAGGTTATTATTGTTCCTCATACTGAGCTGCCCCGCTTTGCCTCCGTCTCTTTTCCTTGACTGCTGTAGCTGCATGTCTCTGAATGAGGCCTTGACCGAGGGGATCTAGGGCAAAAGGCCGTGGGTCCAAGTGGAGAGTGGATGTCCTCGAGAGTGGCACCCGTAGGCTCCAAATTGTAGCCCCACCCCACACAGGCTCTGAACCTGAGTGCAGTCCTTTCTGGAAACCACAGGTCCCTATTCTCTCAAAAGGGAATTGGTGGGCTGCTGTGAAGTTTAATTGTTCATACATATGCCATTTCTAAGCCAGGATGCACCCTGTAATTAAATTAGCCCTTTCCTTCCCTATATCCTCCATTTGGAAAAACAATGGAGGAGAGAGAGAGAGAGAGAAAGAGAGAGAGAGAGAGAAAGCCAATTGTCAGTGAAAATGCAAACAAACTTAGAAGCCATCTAAATAGTAGGAAATATTACCTGTGAGAAGCTTTCCTTGAGGGGCAGGTATAAGTGCCCTAGTCTAAGGTCAAGGGAAAGAGGAAGGGAAGCAAAACTCTTATCTGGTGCTGAAGGAGGGAGGGAGCAAAGTAGTCAGTTCTGGCAGAAATTTATATATATATATATATATATATATATATATATATATACACACACACACACACACACACACACACACACTTGGTTGTGGAAAGAATTAGAAAAGAAATGGCAATTAGAGAAAAGGATGGTGTAGCATGAAATATTTGACACCATCTATCAAGTGAAGGTTGTGTAATGGAGATACTGAAACACAGAAGGAAACGTGCACACAAGTTGTCTTTCATGATCTCCTCTTCAAACCAGAAGTCATAACCAATTAGGGAAGATTTTACGTCTAGAAAGCTGAGTTTTAGACTCAATGAAGAAGCAATTTGCCCCAAACCAGTAGTTAGGGAGTACCCACCAAGAGAGGTAACCAAATGAGTCAATCTCTAAAGCAAAGCGTAGCCAAAACCATGTACCTAGATAGTTGGGGTTGCCTTCTAACCCCGATTCAGCTAGTAGTCCTGCCAGGATGTCACATTGCACCCTCTTGGGAAGATGACTTGGACTGGTCTTCTGCTTTGTAGTTGTGCAGCCTTGAGTTGGTACTTCTTCACAATGTCTCTGCGTACAATGAAATACTGCTCAGTCTTGCATCGTCCTCATGATCCTTGCTATGTTTTACCACATTTCAGTTTAGGAAAAGCTGCAAAGGAACTCTACTCCTGGATTGTGGGAAAAACTGGCATGTCAAAAAAAAAAACTCTTAATTTCAAGATTATATTTCTCGCTCCTCAAATGTACACAGCTCTTCCAGGTTCATATTTTAGAGCCTTAGTCATCTTTACATCTGAAAGTGATTTCATCACCACCACCACCCCTGTGCCTTCATGTTCACGTAAAGAACAGACGATAAGGAGAATGCCCGTTGTCACACTCAGGAGATGTGAACACCTGAGAAGAACCAGCTATCGGAGATCAAAAAGACAGCATTTACCTGAAAGGCAAAGTTCAGAAGGTCGAGCAAAGAAGAAACACAGAAACAGAAAGTTTAGGGAGGAAGTGAGGCTACATTGAAGGAATTGCAAGGATGAGATGAAAGGAAAATGTGTTTAGCTTATAGAATGTATAATAATGATCTGCTCTGAAAATCTGCACTTAAACCACAAAGAAAAAAAAAAGAAAGGAAGAAAGCTGAGGTTGTGCTAGGAAATCTTTCCACAGGAAAGGAAAAGGAAGAAGGATCTTAAAATATAATTCAGACTTGGTTGGGTGAGGAAAGAAAATATAAACAGAATAGGGAGAGCAACAGGAATGTCTGGATTACCTTCTCAAGTATTTCTAAATTATCTATGTAAATTACATATTTATACTAATGCTATTATGCATATGTATAAATGCTATATAAGTAAAGTCATATACACATATATACACATATATAAATTATGTTATCATTGGGAACTTGAAAAATAAGTCTTGACCATCTACTCTGTGCATGGTATTCTTCTAGATCTTGTGGAAATAAACAAAAATGAGGTACTTTTCAGAAGGCTATTGATGACAGAAGTCCCAAATCCATTTATCACATCCTCCCAAAGGATTAAACCTATGGTGACTGTCCTTAGATCATAGTCTACTGATGTGAATAGCCTTGCTATCAGACAGAGAGCGTTGTGAAATCAATTAGAGCAGATGTGGCTAGGTTAAAATGTAACACCTTATCATTTGATCTCTGTTTGGATTTGAAATTTGTTACAGTTTTTAATATCCTCTCTGTGACTGCTAAGTTTTATGTCAATTTGCCCATGTGGGATAGAGGGTGGAGTTCAACTGTCAATCTGGTTACAGCCTAAGGATACTTCCTGAGAATATGTGGTCTATCTGTATAAGAAAGAAACTTGGAATGAATCTCTCTCTCTCTCTCTCTCTCTCTCACACACACACACACACACACACACACACTCACACACACACACACAAACACACTTGATCTTTCTCCTCATTGGGAAAAAGCTACATGAATCTGAAGGAGGCTCCAGTTAACATTAGACTTATGAATTTAAGTTAAGCTGGACTGGGACCTTCCTTCTTGATAGAAAATTAATTCTTGATATAATTTTATATCTTATATATATATGAATCACTGGTTTTGTCTTTTTAGACAACCCAGCCTAGCCCATTGTATTTTCTTTTGGATTGAAGTTTTCTCTGTTTTGTTTTATGCTTTTTGCTGGTTCATTTTTGCTTATTTTTGATTTGAATGTTCTTCTGTATATTAAATCCTGGATAAGCAAATCTATTGATGCAATTGCCGGATTATCAATTACCTAGGACATGGCAGTGGAAGGTGAGGGAAATGAGGAGCTAACAACGACAATTAAAAGAAAGAAGAAAATGTTCTAAAATTGAGTATGGTGTCAATTGCACAGATCTTCTAAATATAATTGAGCTATTGAATTGTATGGCATGTGAATTACCAATCAAATTATTTGTAAAATGAGATGCTTTGCTGTTAGGATTTCAGAGATCCTGGAGAGGATAGTATGGCCAAGGAAATAAATTCTAGTAAGTCTTATTTCATATGAAAGTCCTACCATCAAATGTCTTAGCTCTTGAATTTAATAGAATCAGCATTTAGGGAACCTAAAAGGTCACCAAGCCTCATTTTCTATCCCAAGCAAGAATATAACTTCCTATTCACTGATTATGCATCCCAAGTTGGGGTGGTGATCCGGCTGCAGTTTGAAACCAGCTCCATGGAAGAAAGACTGGGCTTTCTGCTCCTGTAAATAGTTAAAGTCTCAGAATCCCAAAAGGGGTTAACTCTATGGCAGTGATCGGGAGAGTATTCTCTGATATCATGCATTACCTCAACCCTATTAAAAATAAAATTGTTAAAAATAACCTATAGTGGAAAAAACAAGATGGAAACCCTCAGATTTCATATGCATTCAACTTATAGGAAATGAAAACCTTTCCAAAAATTACTACCATAATCTTTGAAATATTATTTTATTATTACACTGCTTAAGTCATTTCATAATAGGCATTAGCTTAGAATCTGGCCCATAGTATGAATAGAATAAATGAGAGTTCTGTTACTAACACAAGAAAGAGGCGTCACTGAGCCATTCTAATTGTTAAAAATCATCCTTATAAGGCACAAGGTATAATTCTACTTTGCAGGTCACTTTATTTTTTTCTTTGTTATCCTAAAATAATACCACTTTTCTTAAAACCTCATTGTGTTTTTTCTGTTTGGTGGCTTGTTTTTTAAAACATATAATGTCTCTGATAATTTCACTATTTCAATCCATCCCCTAATAAAGTGCAAAGGTTGCACAACATTATGTAACTATTACTGAAACAATCCTTTGGGAGTATTCCCACAATTGTTCTTCATTGACTAGAAAAATATTTTTCTCCATCCACCTGTTCATAGCATGATAATAGTAGGCATGGTACAATTTTTACTTTTCATGCATCTTGCATATTGTATGGAATAAAGAACATACACTTTGGAAAAACTAAACCACCAGGCCTACTACATCACAAAAGATCCTCCTCCCCCAGTCCCGTCAGTTTTCTAACGGTTCTGCATGACTCCACTTTCAACAGACAAATTGAGGTTACACAATGGTACAACCGCAGAGGAAACTGCTTAGTTATCTCAATTTGCTCAAGAACTTTTTACTTCATCCTTGCTGGTGACCTTAAGCCTGTCCTGATATTTTAATAGCAGAATTCTCTTTACAACATGCCTGAGAGCTGAGAAGCAACATGCTTGGTTTTTTAAAAAACAGTGCCTTTTCAAAACTGGTACGTAAAATTCAAAGTAACTCCATTTTCAAGACTTTTGGTTGTTTTTTTTCTCTTCAAAAAGTTAAACCCAAAGTGTGTGTATTTCACATTTAGATTTCTCAACATTAAATTTTTATGAGCTTAATTTTCATCCGTTTCTTAAATTCAGGCAGTAATTTCTGTAATAGTATATGTGCTTCATGAACAAGTACATATGCATAATGTTGCTTAATCAAAAAAACTAAAAAGTTAAATTTTCTGTCATCTTATTTTAAAAAGCTGGTATTATTTAAGAATTTGTTGTGCCTGCTATTTTGTGTGTGTGTGTATGTACTGTGCAATGATATTACCTTTAGCTTCAAATGACTTTTTTAACCAACTACTTATGTTGCTAGAATATTCCCTGAAATCTGATGAAAATCAAGAATTCTTTTACAGATGCAGGTGATATTACAAAAAAGTACCCATCTTCAATTGATTTTAGTAATTTTTTTTTTTTGCGGCATCACTGCCCTGGTGGAAGTAGGAAGACCAGCCTTGCTCCTGGAGAGCTGCTGCTGGATTTGAACTGTCAGCCCTGTGGGCCACGTCCCGCACACAACCACTAGGCCACCAGGGCTCAGGCTGATTTTAGTAATTCTTATCAATAAAAGTTCATTGTTGCTGGATTGAATCTGACTCACAGTGACCTTATAGGACACATTAGAATGTAACTCATGAGGTTTCCAATATAACCTTTATTGAAACAGACTGTCACATCCTTCTCTTTTAAGTTCACAATCCTAACTCAGTCATCAAGTACTTACGTATTTATCATCATACCTCCTTAGGCCATTAAAAATACTATATAAATAACCTCCATGTCATTCCTCAATACTTTAGAGTAGTTTCAAGGCCCTTGTTCAATGACTGGTTATAGAAGTAGTAAAGATAATGCTATCTTCTGTTTGCTCTCTTGTTTGTCACTGTTGTTGATGTTAGGTTCCTTCAAGGCAGATCGTATTCATAACAACAGCCCTGTGCACAAGAGAAGGATGCCTGATCTGGTTCCACATTTGCAGTTGTGCCTATGCTGATCTTAATGCTGCAGTCTTTGTGTCACTCCATTTCCTGGAGGGCCTTCCTCTTCTGCGTTGCTCCTCCACTTTGTCAAATAACATGTTTTTCTCCAGCATGAGCTCTCCTGAAAACCTGCCCCAAACATGTCAGACGGAATCTTGCCATTCTTGCTTCTAGAGCACTCTGGCGGTACTCCTTTAAAACAGATACATTTGTTGTCTTTTTTAGCAGTCCCTGGTACTTTCAATATCCTTCTCCAGCACCACAATTCAAAGGCACTGATTCTTCTTTGATGTTCCTTAATCGTTGTCTCACTTTATAGGCATGTGAGGCAATTGAAAATATCATAGCTTTTCCAGACTCACCTTAGACCTCATAGTAACATTCTTGCTGTTAAATACTCTAAGGAAGTCTTGAACAGCAGATTTCCCAGTGCCTTTTACTTTGCATCTCTTGACTGCTGCTGTCACGAGCTTTGATTGTGGATTCAAGCACGATGAAATATGTGATGTCACCCTTTTCTCTGGTTCTCATGAGGCTACCTCTTAGTGCAATTTTGAGGATTTTGGTTTTCTTTACATTGACTTGTAACCCATACTAAAGCCTAATATCCTTGATCTTAGTAAAGTGCTTCAAGTCCTTCTGGTGCCTAACAAGGTTATTCATCTGCATATCCAAGGCTGTTGTAAACTTTCTTCCAATATTTGACCTAGAGGTGTTTATCTAGCCACACCCTTTGTTTTCATGGGGTTATCATTTATTAGAGGCTATTCCCAAAGACATCATCCTTTACTTTCCTTGGATGGGGCATATATATGCTGGTACCACTTCCACACATCTTTATCTGAAACATTACCCCTCCCTTTTCTGAGTTTGCTGTGGTGGAAGCAAGAACTGCTGTGACTTTAGAACACTTTGGCTTCTGCTCTGGATGTTGCATTTGGCTTACTTCTACCTGGCCTAAAGATTTGGGACTGAATATTTCCTTAAAATTTCTGTGGGACCTTGCAGTGAATCAAAAAATCCAGGGATGAATCTGCTATTAATTCTCCGGAAATAAATTATTCCCGCATCCACTGAATGTTCAGCTCTGCTGCTTATGTCTTATCTTTGGGCCAATTTTTTATACTCTTTAATCTGTAGCTTCCTGTGTTAGTCCGGGTAGACTTGAGAAACAAATTTATAAGCATATATATATAAGCATATGTTATACAAAGGGTAATTGCACATGAAGGAAACTTACCAGCCCAGTCCAGATCAAGTCCGTAAGTCCAATATTATTAGCCCATATGTCCAACAGCAATCTACAAAGTCTTCAGATTCATTAAACACATGTAATGACCCCAAATGCAGATGATCACAAGTCAGTGGGTGGAAAGTCTTTGGATCCAGTGGTGCTGTGAGCATCTCAGCGCTGGCAGGAGTCTCCACATGGCTTCTCTAGGTCCATGTTTCTTGCTGCATCAGGGTAGGTCCATGTGGCTTCTCCTCAGGGATGCCTCACAGGAAGCCAGTCTTGTCATTTGAGTCTCTCAACCAGCGAGTGCCGTCAGAAGAAAGTCCCCAAGGAAGTGAACCGAGAGAGATAGTGTCTCTGCCTCCAGAATACTCAGGAGAAGGCCATGTCCACACAGAGTTCTCATTTACTATGTAAAGACTGACAGGCTAGGCTGAACCCCTAAACTCTTAATCCTCAAATTGACACCACATTAGGTGACTGGCACATATCCTCATCAGGTATATGAGGTAAATAAAAGAACTTCTTCTTATGGTTATCCTAAATAATATAATACTGGTAAAACCCCTAGCATCATGAGCAGCATATTTTTTAAAATATCAAAACAGATGATCTAAAATTAATAAAAAATCCAATTTACTACTATCAAGTCTGACTCATAGCGGCTCTCTGGGACAAGGTAGAGCTGGTCCTGTGAGTTTCTGAGATAGAAATTCCATGGAAGTAGAAAGTGTCTTCTTTGTCTTGCAGAATGCCTGATGGTTTCAAACTCCTGATCTTGCAGTTGGTGGAAATTATTATTGCAACATCAAGTTCTTATTCCTTGAAGAATGACACATCTCATTTTTTGGCCTACTCAATTTCAATTAAGGAAGTCAATCAAAAGAATACAAGGTCATTTTACCTAACTATTTGTTGTGCCTAACTGTTGAATAAATGCCATATGGAAATGAACAAATAATGAATATTAAAACAAAGTCTCCTCTGTTAGATCCTCTGGAAATATAAAATCTAGTGAAAGGTAGAACACAGAAGGACTAAGAGCGGTCATTTGTAGAACCAACCATTCTGACATTGGGTCCTGCCACTGCAATTTATAAATTGGGTGGTATTAGAAAAGTCATTTGATTGACTCAAAGCTCATTTATTACAATATTATATACATTGTAATTTTAAACATCATATACATATATCATGATTACATTATGTAATTTAAAACTAAATTTTAGAAAACCAGGAAAAAATCATAGCCCTGCATACCAAGGCTATTTGTAGGGTTGAATAAGATAATAGTTGATGTACATAATAGGACATTAACTATCATTAAAATGATCCAGATGCTTTACAATGTACTTACTATCTAGTAACCAACTGATTTTCTCCTCCCTTTGATCTGAGACTTTTCAAAGAGGATTTCTTTACCTTCTGATTTCCCACATAGACACATACAGAACTTTCATATCTGATTTCCAGGTTTTATATATATATATATATATATATATATATATATACACACACACATAATGTATATATCATTTGTCTCTAAATTTCAGTGTGGCAGTGTGTCCTGGCTGGGACATTTGTTCTCTGGTGAGTAGTAGCTTACTTTTAGATTGTTGAGCTTATTTTCTGAGTTAAGGCTGGGTGCTGAAACCAGGACGAATCCCATTAGTGAAGTCTTTAGAAGTGTCCTAATCGTGGGTTGTGTGTTGGGCTGCTAATTGCAAGGTCAGCAGTTCAATCGAACAGCCACACTGAAGGAGAAAGATGAGCCTTTCTGCTCACATAAGAAGGATGGATGCGTTTGAATTATGGTGCTGGGGAAGATGGTGAAAGTGCTAAAAGGATACAACCATGTTTTGGAAGAAGTATTGCCAGCATGCTCCGCAGTGTCAAGGACGGCGAGATTTCATCTTATACACTTTGGACATGACGTGAGGATAGACCAGACCCTAGAGAAGGACATTGTATTTGACAAAATAGAGGGGCAGCGAAAAAGAGGCAGGTCCTCAGTGAGATGTCTTGATGTCATGACTACAGCAATGGAGTCAGACATAGGAACAGTTGTGACGACAGTGCATGACTGGTCAGTGTTTCACTCTGGTGTGTAAAGGTCTTTTGGGGTTGGAACAGACCCAGTGATACTCAAGTATTGCATAATCTAATGTCCATTTGAGGATCAAGAGGATTAAGAGTTGAGTCTGTCAATCAGGATATAGCTAATGAAGCCTCTGTGTGGGCATGTCCTTCCTCTAAGGATTCTGGGTATGTTAGTCTGAGTAGACTAGAGAAACAGATTCATAAGCACATTTATGTATATAAGGGAGAGATTTATATACAAGAGAAATGGAACCTTGAAAATGAATCCCAACCCAGTGCAGTTCAAGCCTGCAAGTCTGATATTAGCCCATATGTGTGATACAAGTCTACAAAGTCATCTTCAGATTTACAAGACATATGTAATAATGTCAAATGCAAGCCAATCAGAGCAGTGTGTAAGAAAGTCTTAGGATCCAGTGGCATTGTTAGTATCTCAGCATTGGCAGGGGCCTCTCTGTGTCTTCTCAAGCGTCTCAGCACTGGCAGAAGTCTCTGCGTGGCTTTTCTGGTTCCATCAGGGTAAGACCATGTGGTTTCTCCTCTGGGACATCTCACAGGGAGTCAGCTTTGGGTCTTGTCAGTAGAGGGACAGAGTCATGAGTCTCTCTCTTCCAAGGGTGAAATAGGCTGGATTTCCCAGAATTCTCAGCAAGAAGCCATGCACAGACAGAGGTCTGATTGGCTATCTCCAGATTGACAGGGTAGACTCCACCCACTCAAATTGACACCAGATTACGTGTCTGCCACACTGGGAATTTCTGTTGTTCCTCCTTGGAGACTGGAGACATCGCTCTCTCTCTGCTAACTCCCTGGGAGACATTGTAGTTGGCAAGACACAAGAAACTATGCTAGTGCCCTTAACTGGAGAAGCCACATGAACCTACCCTGATGCAACCAGCTCTATGGATCTGGAGAGATCTCTGTCAGAGCTGAGATGCTTACAGTTCCACTGGATCCAAAGACTTTATGCCCAATGCCTCATGATCATGCACTTGGCATAATTGCATGTGTTTCAGGAGTCTGAAGAGGATTATGTATAGTGGTATCAGACATCTGGGATAATAAGGGATTTATGGAATTGATCTGGACTGGTCTGGGATGTTTTTCCAATATTCAAAAGCTTTTGTGTATAAGCCTCTATCTTATATATGTTCTTATGGATTCACTTCTCTGTTCTACTAAGACTAACACAGACAACGACAACAACTCACATAAGTAGTTATAATCTTGGAACACACAGGTGTATTCTCCTTCATCCCGCAGTGTTTCTATGAGCTAGAATTGAGCGGAGGGCAATAAGAAATATTTTACGTTGGGTATGGCCTGAAGCAGTTTGAAAAAAGGATGTATGTGGATGTAGTTTATGAAGAAGTTCATTCCAGGAAACACTGGTGCCTGGAGGCAGAAATGTGACACAGGGAAGTGCAGAAAATCACAACAGGGCTAGCTCATCAAGAGTGTGACTATGAGTAAGCAGGACAAAGCTCTTAAGGGGTGAGTTTTTCTAGGACCTGAGGGGTGTTATATAAAAACTGGGAAGGGTGTTGGAAAGGGGACTTGGAAATTATGGACCAAATCTTCTAAGTCTTGATTGAAGGCCACCCTGAGGGCATTCAATACCCAGAGGAAGTCTTCAGGCAGAAAATTCACAATCTATTATTAGAAGCTGTTGATGTTCACCTGAAGGGAATAAGGGAGGGAGAGGCACCAATGACATCTGCTCCACCATGTCTCACCAAGCAGTCAGTAGTCAGGTTCCCTGATCACAAGGATAGCTAGTGTGTAGAATTATCAGGACTGTCCATTCCAATGTTCTCACCACTTTGTTCTTGCTATCCTATCTACCAAATGATTTTCTTCCCAAGTGCATATGCACTTCCCTTTCCTTGAGAGCTTTATTCAACTCTGAATATATTGAGTTCTTCAAAAGATATGAGAGTCCTGTCAGACCTAAAGGTGGACCCTGCAATGAGGAGTCAGAGGGGTGACTACAGGAAATCACCAACATGTAAGACATTGATCTCAGGCTCATCATTCAGAAAAACATCCCACTTTGAAAGATGAGGCATCTGTGGAGTCCTGATGCTCATTTATGTTTCCTGCCTTGCTCTGTCCCCTGAGACTGCCCTTCTCCCCAAAGTATCATTTAGAAATCAAATACATTTGGAATGTTCACTGCTTGTCTATTTACAGTTTTAAGGATAATTCAGCATGAAGTGTTTCTCAAAACTTCCATTTAAAAATAGACAAACTCATGTTTCCCTCAACAACTTATCCCTTTGGATGTTTAAGTGTTTGTTTAGGTTAATTCCAGAAAATACTCTAGCGGTGGAAGATACTAGTGAAAAGATGTGATCCTTAAAATGCAGAGGAACTTGTTGATGTGCAGAAACCTACTGTTCCTTTTAGTTTCCCTCATTTTACATATGCTGTACAATTCATGTAAACTCCTTGTCGATGTCCATTTTATTCATTTGTTCTTCCCTTCCAATTTGGGACCAAGACGCTCTTTCCTCTCAGCAAAACTGCAAATGAAATTATCCTTCTCAATCTGGGTAGTGTAAAACTCAAGCAGTACAAAATAGTACCACATTAGTTCAAAGTCAGATTTGATAGCTTCCACTCCATCCTATGGTGAGCCCAGGGGGTGTTATTGGGTAAGCGTCGGACTGCTAATTGCAAAGTTGGCAGTGCAGACTCCTCAGATGATCCTGTAATGATTTACAACCTCTAGATCCCAATATAAGGAGTCCAGGTGGCATAGTGCCTCCCTTGAAGAGAAAGATGAGGCTTTCTACTCCCATAATGTCATTGGTTTGATCGTTGTGAGCATTGTTTGGTTTGAAAATACTAAGTGGGATCACTGTGAATCCTAGTGAACTCAATGGCAGCAGTCCTGGCTTTCTTTTTACTTGTTTGTTTTGCATTATTGTGTAGGGTCGCATTGAGTGAGAATCAACTCATTGTCACACACCAACAATTATGAACCAGTCATGAGCTCTGTGACTGTGAACAAATCACTTAAAACCTTAGCACCTCAGTTGATTTGTCAAATGTGAAAAATAATAGTGACTGCCAGGCCATCGGAAGATGCTAGATATTCAACAAAGTTTTTATTAGAAGTCTATATTAATTGAGCACCTGGTATGTGTCAAGTTCCACTTTCTTTTTCATACTCCCCATTCCAACCATTAAGATGATCACTCAGGGCTGAGCCTCGGTGGCGTAGTGGTTGAGTGCTGGACTGTGGCCCACTGGCTTGGTGGTTCAAATCCAGCAGCAGCTCTCCAGGAGCAAGGCTGGCCCTTCCACTCCCACCAGAGGGCAGTGATGACCCAAAAACAAAACAAAGAAAAAAAAAGATCACTCAAGTGTTCACTGTACCCACAAAAAAAATCTTTTGTTATTGCTTTTTTTAATGCATGTTGTCAATATGCAGGCCTACTTTTAAAATTAAAATGTATTGTAGTTCAGTATATGAATTCTAAATGCCCAGGCACCCTCATGCTTATTGACTCCTAGACTTCTAGACATGATTGCATTTGGATGTATTTCGAACTTTTTTTAAGGTCTGATGTAGTATTTCTTCCAGTTGTTTTCAATAACCAAAAATGTTTCTTTGTCAGTTGCCAAGTTGGCTCAGAATCACAGTGATCTGATTTACAATAGCAGGAAACATTGCCTCGTCCTCTGCCATCATAATGGGCATTGGGGTGATTGAATCCACAACTGTAACTACTTTGTGAATCAATCTTATTGCCTATTTCCCTCAATTCCCTAACTCTACTATTTACATATCTGAAAGGTCAGCGATGATTTCCACCTCTGAGTGGAGGCTTTAGACTGAGATAGGCAAGTAAAGAAAGTCTCATACTCTATTGGTGAAAACTCACCAATGAAAACCTTATGTATAAACTAAAATATAGATGAACACTAAACAAAGTAAGTTTGTCATCAAGTTGATGCTGACTCACAGAAACCGTGTAGGAGAGGGTAGAAACTCATAGTCCTCTGTCAGTTTCTGACACTGTAACAGTTTATAAGAGTAGAAAGTCCCCTCCTTTTCCCATTGAGTAGCTGGTAGTTTTGAACTGCTGACCTTGTGGTTTGCTGGTCAATTTATAAGCACTGTGCCACTAGGGTTTTCAAATAGATGAACATGGATTTGATTAAATGAAAACTTCATACTCCCTCAAATGTCCCCAATTGAGCAGTAAAGAACTACACTTGCTTGAGCCAACTTCATCAGTTCAACATCTTCTGAATTATTTCTAAGTTGGGCTCTTTGCTAGTGTAGAATTTTCCAGAATGCTCATTAAATTTACAGCTAACTGAAATAAGTTTGTTTTGCATGAGTTTGGGAGAGCAAATAAACCTAAGTTATATTTGCCAAATTCATAAAATTTTCATGAAAGTAAATAAAAACTAATTTTTGCTTGGTAAGTGTTTTATTTCTTGGTCCCACAATTCTTTGATATGAAAATCATTTGCCAAACCATTAGCAGAAGTTTCCCTTCAGTTGAGAAAAATTATTGGGTGATTTAAACCACCATAAAATTCAAATAATAATTTTTTACAGAAATACGCACTTGTGCTTAAAGAGATATGTGCCTATTCTTTAATTTAGGCGTGCAAAATCAATTAGTCAAACAAAATGATAGTCATGGTTTATTGCACCTCTGGAATTTGTCTTTTCCCTACTCAGCACTGTTTCCCTGTGACCACAGGTCAATTGTTGTGTGCATAAATTATTTATTGAGTCCAATAATCAGATGGGAGGACTTGCCCACATCTATTATTTTTCCCTCTACACAAGTTCCTTATCAGTGTCTCAGTAATCTAGAGGTTAATGGGGGAAAATGAAGAAAACAAAGCCAGCACAAAGTCTTACATTTTCAAATCTTAGTGACTTAGAAAGTGTACCCATCAGGAACTCAGCGAAAAAGTTACGAAGAAAGGGGAATGTGATGCAAGAATCACAGCACATGTCACCACAGGTCATTCTTAAAGTGCGTCCTTGCAGTCAGTATTTAACTTGTTCTTTGTAGATTTAAATGCTGCCATAGTGTTAAAACCCAAACCAAAGCAAACCCATGACTCTTGAGTCAATCCGGAGTCATGTTGGTCCCATGGTTTGTCCAATAGACCTCAGCTACACAGGGTTCTCTGCGCAGTCTTTCCTGAAGAAGCAGATCACCCTGCTTTCCTTCCACAAGACCAGTAAGTGGGGTAGAACGCCCACTTTTTCCAGGCAGCAGTCAAAGGTAAACCATCATTATATCAAGGGAGGAGAAACTAATTTAGCAGGAAGACAAAAAATGTTTGAAGCAAGTACTATGATTTTCTTTCAAGGAAATAGAGTAAGCTCTGCAAATTAGTTATTAGCCCCAAGACAATTCCACAAGGTAGAAAATGCAATATTAAAACATTTAATCAATATTTAAATATGATATTTACATAACAAAAGAGCATACAAGCAATAGTAAAGTATATCCTATTTAATATGGAAAATCCACCAAAGTACCTGCAAATGTACTTAAGATATTTAAAACAATTATAGAAAGTTGCACAGCGTTTTCTTGATGAGGTGGGATAAGGAAGTTTGATATTTGGAATGGAGATAGAAAAAAGACATTACTGACTAAAAGAGATGTGTGAAAAAAAGACCATCAACAAAAAAGACTGATAGATGGACTGCAACAATGGGCTCGACCAACAGTTTTGAGTATGGTGCAGGGCAAAGCAGTGTACCTTTCTGCTGGGCGTGAGTTTTTGATGAGTCAGAATTCACTTGACTACACCTAAGGCCAAAGACATGATTAAAGGGTGCTCGTGGTGAAATGGTTCTGGGTTTGTCTGATAATAAAAAGATATGCAGTTGGTACCCAGAACATATCTAGTGGAAGGGTGGGGTGGGAGTGAGGGGGAGAAAAATATATTCTCCTATAGCCTTGAAGACTTGAGGGGAATTCTACTCTCTTCGAGAGTGCCACTTGAGACAAAATTGAAAAGAAAGAAAGAAAACTTGGGCTGAGCCCTGGTGGCGTAGTGGTTGTGCGTGGGACTGCGGCCCACTGGGACGGAGGTTCAATTCCAGCAGTGGGACTGGAACTCCTACTCCCACCACCGGAGTGCAGTGATGCACCCCCCCCCCCCCAAAAAAAAAAAAGCCCTTGCAGAGGGGTTGCAAGGAAGAGATGAGCCAGTCAAGATACAGGGTAGCAGCAATGAAATATGCAAGCCTCCTCTAGTTCTCAAAAACTGCCTCCCACGCACTATCATGATCACGTAAATCCAGATAGACCAGGAAATGTACAGTGAAGTTGGAAACATGGGAAATTTAGGATAGATGGCCCCTCAAGACTAGTCATAGGAGCGATAATACCAAGAGGGTGAAGGGATGGTGGAATAGAAAGGGAGAACTAATTTCAGGGATCTACATGTAGCCCTCCTCTCTGGGACATGGGCAACAGGGAAGTGAGTATTGGGACACATTGGATAGTGTACAGTATGAAAATAATAAAAATTTGTAAATTACTAAGGGTTCATGGGGGAGGGGGGGAGGAAGGGAAATATAGGGAGCTGATACTAGGAGCCTGGATGGAGGGAGGATGTTTTGAGAGTGATGATGGCATAAGTGTGTAAATGTGGCCTGCATACAGTTGATGGCTGTATGGGCTGTAATGGGAGTTGTATGAGCCCCCAATAAAATGATTCATTAAAAATAATGATAAAAAATGATAATCAGCTCTGTTTACCTTTACCTAATCAACAATAAAGTAACTTAAAAAAAAACATTAGCCCATATGTAAACATGTGGAGCACAAAGAAGATCATATTATGCAAATTACAGAGCTGGAAGAATTCCGTGATCTGTAATATTAGACTTTGACTCTTCCTTAATTTGCTTTTGCACAAGTGCCTATAACTTTCAGAATCTCTGTTCTCCTCTAGAATAGTTTTTTTTTTTAGATTTGCTACCTTTATTATTACCATGATTGTTACTTCTTTTCTAAAATGATATCTTATTTTGGATATTCAGTTAGGAAATCTGTGTCTGCCTCTTCTAGTAAATACTACACAAGCACAGGCTTTTAACAATCTGTAAATGAAAACATTTGGCAGAACAATTAGCATTTAAAAGCTCGCATGACCTTAGCTCTGTGCAACGCTCTGAAGGGGTTGGACTTTCTTATGGGGCACATGACTAAGCTGCTTTAATTGCCAAGATAAAAAACTTCAAGCTCTAGCCCAAAGGACAAGACGCGTGATACTTGGGCAGTGAAACATAAAGGGCAAACGAGTGAGTTTCTGTTTGATTTGTGGTGACTTAGAGTCTGTGAGCAGTTCTGCAGGCCCGTGAGTGTCGGCAGACAAAGACACGCACGGCCTGTCCAGTTTGCCGCCTTGAAAATTTCTGTGCTTCTCAGCCCAGTCCTTCTCCCCAGCCAGAATCCCCTCGATTTTGTCAGTTTGTAAGGTTTACTTATGAACAATGGCAACAGATGGAATGCAAACAAGGGGAGATTTGCTTTATTATTGTTATTAAAGTGGTTACTAAAGAGGCTTCTGTTGGTTTTAATTTAAAACATACATCATGAGGTTCATGCATTTTGTCAGGCCCTCTGTTTATTACTGGGGATGCCATGAAAAATAGCTTTGAATTTTATACATGTGTCAACCGTATAGAACGAAACTATACCATTACTATCCACACATTAAATCCAATATTATATATGTGCAAATTAAGGTATGCTTTATAATTCCCCCTGGTTTACAATCTTATCTGAATGGAGTCAGTGCAGACTCAGAGCGCCCCTGTGAGTGTCTGAGACTGCAGTGGTTTATGGACAGAGAGACTCTGGTCTTTCTCCCTCAGAGCTGTTGGTGGCTTGAAACTGCTGACCATGTGGGATCAGAGCTCAATGTATTACTCAAAGCTGTCAATCACCAAACTCAATTTTTTATATCATAACTCACCCTTTGTGAGTACTCCTCCCTCCCTACTCACTGTGGTTGTTTTTTTTTCCATTATAAATCACGTTGTAGAGGACATGTTGTTCATCTCATCTTGAACATAATTGGGACAGTTTCTGTTGAAGTAATATTGTTGGGAAACATTTGTAAATCTTCATTTTACTACAGCCACTTAGCTTCGTTGCTCTCATAATTGGTTGTAAACTTTTGCCCTTCCATACACGGAGTATAGGGATTTCTCTCAGTCCACATCTGACGAAAACATTTATTAGACTTATCTCCTTTTGCTTATGTAACGATGTCAGCATGTCTTGCCTTGGGATTTTGAATGTACTTGTGGTTCTTTCATGGCATTCCTGGGATCTTGGTTCCTACTTCAAAGATGGCTTCCTTATATTCAGAGGAATGCAAAAAAAAACTGATGCCAGTTACATATGTCCATCATTCCATCTATTAAGTTGGTGAAAATTACAGAGAAATGGATAGGGGAGCTGTAAGTAGTTTATTTCATGTCACCACCTTCACTATGAGTCAAAGTCAAGACAATGTCAATGGTTTTGAAAATGTCTCACATTCTTTGGATATGCTATGAAAATAGACTTGTCCCTGGCAAACAACATCAAAGAAGTCCAGAATTAGCAGAAAGTTCTTCAAGTAGGACAGGGTGAGAGCTCTTGCTTTACCTGATTTTAGCACCTATCATACAGCCACACTAGTCAAAAGAGTGGATGCTGGTATAATGACATATTCAGACTAATGGAATGGAACTGAAAACCCAAGAATGTCATCAGCATATGGACAACTGAGCTGTGAAAGTCCTCTTCAACAAGGGTGGTGGAAAAAATGGATATGCATTAGCAGAAAAATGAACTCAGATCTTTACCTCATTTGATGCCCAAGTATAAACTCAAGCTGGATCATGAAGCTTGAGGTAAAACCACAAATTTTAGGATCACTAGTGAGGGAATTAGGACACACCTGAGAACTTTGGTGAAGGGAATATGGAAGCTATCAGAAGTAGGGAATTGCACTAATGAAGGGGAAGCATAAATTAAAAAGTGGGATATACTGAAAGCAGCTGCATATCAAAAGAATTCACCAGAAGTATAATAAAAGAGCCCACAGACTGGGAAAATTTATTACACATCAAAAAAAGGACTTATTTCTAAAATATACTATGCTAGCTTACAATAAGAAAAAAAAACCCTAATAGTCCATTGAGGAGGTGGTCATAAAGGCGGAAATATGAAAGATCTCTAAACATATGATAAAGTGTTCCTGAGCATTAGCAAATTAAAACAACAATGAGATATCTTCCACCTAACATCCTCAAATATAGCCCAACTGAAAAAATCAGAAAGCAAGTGTTGGAATGGGGAGATGGTAACTCTCATCTACTGCTTGGGGACTTGTTGGTATGTGCAGCCATTATAGAAATCAATTTAGAGATATCTAAAACAAATGGAAATCAATTTATCATGTGACCCACCAATCTACCTTTTTGGCATATACACAGAAGAGGCAAGAAGTAGACCAAAGTCAGATATCTGCACTACAATATCCATCACAGCACAGTTCACAATCGAAAAGAGTTAGAAAAAAACTAAATTACCATCAATGGATTAATGGATTAAGAAACTGTGGTACATAAAATGGAGAACTATGCGTCCCTAAAAATGCAGGATGAATGTTTAAAATACATTGTCGCAATGGACATGTTAGGGAAATTATGTGAAGCAAAGTAAGCCGAGCACAAAAGGTCGAATACAACATGAGTCCACTAAAAAGCACAAGGGACAGAGCAGAGTGCATACTAAATGCATAAATTCCCTGGGCAAGGTCCCGGCACTGTGACCAGAGTCAGTCTGAGTCTAGAGATACATATGGCAGCAACCAAAATGAAGAGACAAAGAAAAAATCAAAGAGGACATGAGTAGGGGGAAAAGGGCTTTACCGCACTCATGGGAAAGGCATTTTTTATGTCTCCATGGGAAACAGAGAGAGGGATAAAACTTAGATGTAGTGGGCCAAGAATTGAAGGCAACACACCAGCATGAAGTAGAAAACTAAGAGACAAGTTTGCAGGGCCAGCCCCAATCCCAGTAACTTGAACCTTCTATCCAGAAGATTGCCCTACAGAGGACAGCAGTAGAGGTACAGCTCAGGAAGGAAGAGGGGTAGGTCTGCTCAGAACACAAGGGAGCAAACTAGGAGAGAGGTATATAAATATATATGTATGTTTGTGTGTGTGCGCACACACACACGCATACATGTGTGCATATATGTATATGTATGTGTATATATGTATGTATAAGTGTGTGTGTTTGTGTGTGTATACATAGAGAGAGCGAGCCCTGAGGATGATATTCCTGGTAGGAGCAGTCAATGCACAGAGAGGACCATAGGGCCAGCTACACCGTGAGACATGGTGTCTCCTCAGTGACCCATTGAGCTATGGGGACAACACTAGAGACACAGTGTGGGAATTGTGCCCAGTATGAACCCCCTAAACTGGAACAAAACACAAAGGGAGTGGAACAGGGAAACAAGGTGAACAAAGCAATAAAGTCCCTGAAAAGGTCAACAAAGAAATCTGGAACTATTTATAGGCTCTC
>PVJH01030727.1:7972-24488 GCA_004026705.1 Nesogale talazaci
CTTCTTTTATTGGAGGCTTTATGTTGCTGTCCTTGTTCCATTTCGTAAAGATATTGTATTAGGGTGTTGATTTTTTATTTCTCTTCTTTTTTCATATATGTGTTGATTGGTATAAATTGGCTTCTGATTACTGATCTTGCTGTGTTTAGAAGTTTTTATATGTTGTTTTATTGTTTTCATTTGTCTCAAGGAATTTTTTGTTTCCTCCTTTAGTTGTTTTGTTACCCAATCATTTTTCACTATTATGTTGTTCAATCTCCATGTGTTTGTCTTTGTTTGTTTGTTTTATTGTTGATTTCTAATTTTATAGGATTGTGATTTCAGATGATTGGAGGACCTCAATTTTTGGAATTTTTTTGGCATGCTTTGTGACCTAATGTGTGGGCTATTCTTGAGAATTTCAATGTGTGTTGGAGAAGATCGTATACTATGTTTTAGTTGGATGAATTTTTTTTATATGTCTATGAGCCTCAACATTGTTGATTGTGGTTTTTAGCTTTTTTGTGTCTTTATTTACGGTGTTTCTGTGTTGTAGTTTTTCTTGAGAATGACATAGTGAATGGTATTACTGTTGAGGTACCCATATTACTTTTCAGTTCTGTGAGGATATGATTGATGTATTTTAAAGGTCTTTCATATGTTTATTATAATCATGTTTTCTTTGGCTCTTGTTCCCATGATCATTATGTAGTATCTGTTCTTGTCTCTTATTACATTGTTTGCCTTCAAATATATATTCTCAGATTAACATTGCTACCCTGCTTTCTTTTGGTTGTTCTTTGTTTGATATGATTTTATTTAGCCTCTAATTTTTAATCTGTTCATGTCTTTGTGAGGTGTGTTTGATGAAGGCAGAACATTGATTGAGTTTGTTTTCTTATCCATTCTGCTACTCTCTGTCTCTTTATTGGTTCATTTAGTCCATTAATATTCAGTGAGCTTGGGCTGAGCCCTGGTGGCATAGTGGTTGTGCATGGGACTGCGGCCCACTGGGACGGAGGTTCAATTCCAGCAGTGGGGCTGGGCCTCCTTCTCCCACCACCGGAGAGCAGTGATGCCTACCCCCCCAAAAAAAAGAATTCAGTGAGCTTATTGATTTATATGTGTAACTGTTGTTTTGCTTTATATTTATGCATGTTGCATATGAGTGATGTGTTTCTTTTTTTTGTTCTTCCTATATTACTTCATTGCTTTGGATTTTGTTTTGTGCATACTGGTTTTTGTGAGGAATTGTTTTGTATGTTAGTTTCAGGTTTGGATGTTGTTTTTGTCATAGTATTTTATTGAGTATTTCTTTTGTAGTGGTGGTCTTGTTTTGTGAATTATTTTCATTTCTCCTTGTTTTGGAATCCTTGTAGATCTCCATTATATTTGAGTGATATTTTTGCTGTTTACAAGATTCTAGGTCAACAGTTTTATTACTTTTTTCTTTCAGAACTCTGTATATGTCATTTCATTGCCTTCTTGCCTGCATCATTTCTGCCAAGAAATCTGAAGTCATTCTAATAGTCATATTCTTTGTATGCAATTGTTCTTTTTCTCTGGCTGCTTTTAGAATTTTTTCCTTGTTGATATTAGATACTTTGACTACTATATGTCAGGGAGTTTTCCTTTTGCTAACTGTGTTAATTCAGATAGAATTAACAAACCCATAGAAACAAACCCTTAGAGACCCACATATGTATAAGAAAGAGCTTTATATGAAGAGTAATTATTCATTACAAAAACATCCCAACTCAGTACAGATTAAGTCCGTAAGCCCAATATTAGCCCAAATATCTGATACCAATCTATAAAATCCTCTTCATACTCCTGAAACAATGACTCCGAATGCAGGAAGATCATTGGTCAGTGGATGCAAAGTTTTGTGGATGCAGTGGTGGTAAAAGCCTCTCAGTGCTGGAAGGGCTGTCCACATGGCTCCTCCAGTTCCCAGGGTACGGGTTTCCAGAATCCCCAGGAGAAGGCTATGCCCACACAGGGGCCTCACAGACTACATCTTGATTGACAAGCCATACTCCACCCCTTCAATCATAATCCTCTCAAATTGACAACAGATTATGTAACTACCACAGGATCTCTCTGGATTGGGGTTCTTTAGGCTTCCTGAATCTTTTCATACTTGAGGCACTTACGACAGTTTTCTGGTAGGAGTCTTTGTTTGGTCTACCTGGATATTTAAATATAGGTTGTTCCTCTTGACTGTGCCCCACATTGTTCTCAAGCTTTTCTCTGTCTCTTTTGCATTTTTTGATTTTCTTTTTTCTTCTTTTAAATTGGAGTCTATGGATTTGTCTTCAAGCTAACCAATATTGGTTTACAGCTCTTTATTTCTTCTCTTTTCTTTTTATATATTTTGTCATTCTGTTATTGTTGTGTTTGATATTTGTATTTCTGTCTATAAGCCACACAATGGAGTCTTTAGATTTCCTATTTTTCACTTTCAGACTCTTCTTTCATCTGTTGTATTAGTACCACCATCATCCTTTTAAATTATTTTTCTGGAAATTCCATAGCCTGTTCAATTTCAGGTATTTCATGTAGATCAGGTTGGTATTCAATTATCTGTGTTCTGCTTCTCTTGTTTTTTAGTGTGAACCAATATCTTCTGTTGCTTCCTTGACATCTTGGTGTACTATTAGGTGTGTTAGGGAGGTGGATTTATGTGGGAGTAGTTAACTCTGTTAGATGGTACAATAGAGTTCTGGCAGATACTTTATATTAAGTATCTGAGTGAAAGTGTTAGATTAAGTGTTATGGGGAAGATAAAAAAGTGGAGGAGCCAAATCTATCTATGTTTATATCTGATTAGACTGGTCCCATAGAGCTATGTCTCTGCAGCTCAACCATTCATCCAATTTAACTAGTTCCTGGACTGGGAAAAATTGGTTGGGAGTGCTGGGGATCTGCCCTACACTATTTCGTGTCAAGGGCTGAGACAAAGGGGAGTCTATTGACAGATGTTGAGGTCCTTTTATTTTAATAAATTTGTGTTTACTTATCTTTATGCTGAGAATCTTTCGGTCTGAAAGTGTAGGATATTCTTCTCTGTGGTATCTCTACAATGATTGTGCAATCACAGTCTCTCCTGTGTGTGCTGCTCAGTTTCCATGTTGGACCAGTCCAAGCTTCAGTTCTTTACTGTGCATGCCCAAGCATTGGGTCCTTACTGCATATGTTTTCTCACAAAGCTCTCTAAAACCAAGTGCTGTATCAGAGCTTAAGTTCTTAGCAATAAGTTTACTACAATTTTGCATTTGGAGACAAATTGGTTTTGGATCTCCACATAAATTGAGCCTCTTTTCAGTTCTTTCAGACTATTAACTAGCCATGTAAACGGATTGATCCTTCAGGCATAGTGTATTTCTCAGTAGATTATGATGACTCACCTAGCCACTCCTTGGAGTGTTAGTAAACTTTCCTAATTTGCAATAGTGCATGTATCTCACTCACGGTTCTTTTCCTGCTTCTGTATTCCATCCTGACACTGTGATTAATTGATTTACTGCCATTTATGATTTCATTAAGAGTTTATTTTTTTTAATCTCTTGTAATTATCCTCTTGGTAATGAAAACTTTAAGCACCCTTTTATCTTCATCCTGAAGGTCTCACTCATTTGGTCAAATCATTTTTATCTATTTTATCTTTTTCCTGTTTAATACTTAATAAGTTGGTCTATAAAACATAATAGGGAGGGGAAGAGGATTTCAGGAATAAAAGAATGATGGTATGAGGGGAGAGGGGGCACTGGAACTGACTGTGATTGCACAACTCATTTAAAGGAGATTTAACTGTGGGCAGGGGTATGTTCTAAAATTATTATGGCAATTATTATACAACTCTCCTTGATATGATTAAACTATTGAATTGTATGATATGCAATTTATATGATAATAAAACTGTTAAAAATAATAAGGTCTACAAAATATATTTGAACTTGGGAGTTCCTGCCCCCTAGTTCAAGTGCTTAGAATTTAAACTCTAATATATGTGGAAAATTCTGAATTGGGTCTACAATACATTCTGTTTTTTGTGGGGGGGGGGCATCACTGCCCTCTGGTGGTGGGAGTAGAAGGCCCAGCCTTGCTGCTGGATTTGAACCTCCAACCCAGTGGGCCGCAGTCCCATGCACAACCACTATGCCACCAGGGCTCAGCCCCTACAATATATTCAATAGTGTTTTTGCAATGTCTAATTTCTGGTTTTGATAAAGATAATTATGCAAATCATTAACATTACAATAGTTGATTGAAGGGAAACTTTTCTGCATATCTCAAAATAAGATTTTTTTCTTTAAATGAGAGAAAACAAAACCAAACTCATGGCTATCAAGTCAATGCCAACTTATAGTGATCCTATTTGACAAAGTAGAACTGCACCTGTGGGTTCTTATAGTGTACAAAAGAGACCCCAAATCTCAAATACAATTTAAAGAGAATATTGATTAAGTCTTAAACAGGGCAAAGACAAGAAAAAGACAAACTCATTGCACAGTGAGCACCGCAGGGCAGTACCCATTGTGTCACACTGTGTCCCTCGCTGACAAAAGACCCTATGGGAACAATGCTGAAGAACCAGGGTCACTTGTGCACCCCGTCTAACCCAACCACATCACACTGAATCCAAACACCAAGGACGCACAGTAGAGCAAGATGAGGAGCAAATTTTTTCAGGCAAAAAAAAAAAAAAGGCTGGAAAGACTTTGTAGCAGCGTGTGACCCAAAGGTCCTGATTTGTGGCAGAACCGAGGTTGGTTTTACCATGGCGACAAGGCAACTGCTCACACGTCATGTCAGAACACCAGTTTGGGGTCGATATCAGCATGCCTCTTTTGACCCCCACACCTTAGTCTCTTCACCTCGAACCATTCAACTTCTTGTTTCCAAGAAGGCAGAGGCCGATAAAATGGGAACAATTTGATGACTTACTAGAAGAGGCAGAGAGAAAAATGAGTGAGGTGCTATCAGCCATCCAAACATATTTCCATGAACAGAATAGCAGGTTGACAATTGTATGTAATGGAGACAACTGTTAAGTAATGTTTGTTTTGTAAAAACAATTTAAGTACATCACAGTGAAAATGTAAAAAAAAAAAAAAGACAAACTCACATCATTCAGATTAGGAAGATCACAAGCATGAGGTCAAAGTGGCACCCAAAGGTTTTCTGATATTTAGAGATTAAAAACATAATTTTGTTGGAGGCTCATACAACTCTTATCACAATCCATCCATCCATCCATTGTGTCAAGCACATTTGTACATTTGTTGCCATCATCATTCTCAAAATATTTGCTTTCTACTTGAGCCCTTGGCATCAGCTTCTCATTTTCCCCTCTCTCCCCACTCCCTTCTCCCTCATGAATCCTTGTTAATTTGTAAATTATTATTTTAATATTTAGAGAGTTTAAAAGGGCAAAGGAAACTGTCACAGAAACATGGCTACAGATGGGACTGCAGAAGCTGGAAAGGGACTATGATGTTAGACAGAAGAGCTTGCAAGATTAGTCCAGGGCCTTCTCATCAAGACAAAGCCATGATTATAGCCTCCATTAAGCATACACCCAGACATCCCCTTAATGGACATTGTGCCTTGCTGGGCTGATCAGGCAATCCACATTCCAGTGTACTACATCTGAGGGCAATATTATTCACATCCCTGGTAAATGGTCAGATGGAATTCAGTGAAGGCTTAATCCATGTGGAGATTTGGCAAATGAATTTTGGGTTGTCCCTGTTATCCATAACCTTCTGCAAAGTGGGTGCTCAGAATTTAAATTTTAATGCTGGGTTTCCGGAACTATTTTCACAGGAGTCAATAGCCTCATCTTTCCCCAGCAGATGATCTGGTGGGTTTGAAATGCTGACCTATGGTTAGCCTGACCTGCTACAGGAGAAGAGAGACCTCAAATTCAAATACAATGTATAGAGATACAGTTATGAAATCATAAATAGGACAAAGACAATGACAAAAAGACATCATCTGGAGGAGGAAAACTGTCAGCAACAAGCCATAATAGAGTCTGAGGATTAACAGAAACTGGGCCACTTAAAAGGGATATGGAAGACAAAGGTAAGTGTCATGAAAGCATGATTGGGAGCAGGTCAATACATTACAACTGCAGGTGGGGCTACAGAAGTGGGAAAGGGACCATGATTGAGATACTAACACTTGCAGATTAGAAAGGCTTAAAAATGGATTCAGGGCAGGGTTGAGCCCTGAGTAAGTGGTTGAGTGTGGGACGGTGGCCCATGGGCTTGGCGGTTCAAATCCAGCGGTGGCTCTCAGGAGCAGCACTAGGTAGTGCCCATGACCATCAGAGGCAGTGATGCCCACAGAACAGAACAAAACAAAAATTGATTCAGGGCTCTCAGACTAAGGCAGTCTTGGGTATGAATCATGATTATTTGACCCTAGGGTTCCAATTTCTATCAAGGCACACCAAGACAAGTTCCCAAGGGCAAGAATGCTTCTTTCTGGGTTAGCTAGAGGAGTGGTAGTAACTCATTCTCAAATATACTCTTCCTGAGGACATAGGTTTTCACATGTCAAGGTCAGAAAGAACTCTTTGGAGGCTGAATCTGTATATAGACTAAAAAATAGATATATGGCCCCATTGTAAATTTCAGCCCACCAAAATCAAATACTCAGAATTAAAGCTCTAATACATAAGTCAATTATGAATCATGGGGAAATATTTTGTATTTCTGATCTTTACATTGGCTATAGCTAGAAGGAAACAATATATAGTTGCTAATTATTTGAAGGAACATTTATTTAAAAAAATTATGTTCTTTTCAGTGATCTAATTTGAGGCGGAACAGAACATTTCAAAGGAAGTTCAAGAAGATAAAGTCAGATATCACAATGCAAAGACCTAAGTTCAAAAACCAAAAAGGAAGAAAAGGCCTCATATATATATGTGTGTATATATATATATTTTGTGTGTGTGTGTGTGTGGCATCACTGCCCTTTGATGGTGGGAATAGGAGGCCCAGCCTTGCTGCTGGATTTGAACCTCCAACCCAGTGGGCCACAGTCCCACACACAACCACTACGCCACCGGGGCTCAGCCAAGGCCTATCATATTTTAAACGGAAAGAATGGAGTATAAAATACAAGTCCTGTGTTGTAACATTGAAAGAATCTCTGGACCAAATGTTGAATAGTGCAAGAAGCTTCCAAAGAAGATGGAAAGAATACACAGAAGCAACCAAAAAGGATACACTGTACCAAAAAGAACGAGTTGAAATCTCACCATTTCAGGAGGTGGCATATGAGCCAGAAGCAATGGTATTGAGGGAAGAAGTTCAAGCAGCACTGAAAGCATTAGTCAGAAACAAGGTTTGGGAATTGATGGAATACCCACAGAAAAGTTTCAACAAGGGTGTTGGGGCTCCCCGATTCATCACTTTGCAGGTTTCTCCTAACTCCACTCTAGTGTTTCCTTTCCATACAGCGGTGCATTCTCCCGGAGACTCCTTGCACCTCTTCAGCTCAGCAAGGGCCTGGCTTAAGCTCTCTCAAGATGACAAAGCAGCCAGGCATCGACTGAAGAAAATTGTGAGCAAAGCAGAACCCACCATACCAAACATTCCAAAGACCTCTCGATTCTACAAGCTCTCAAGAAGGCCCTGATCCCGGCCATGCAGGTGAGAGAGCAGGCCAGGAAAGAAACCAGCAGCAAGAAATAGCCCCAGTGATGACTGCAAATAAATTTGAAAATCATGGAAGTTTCCTACAAAATTTTTAAGCCCCCTAGTATATCTATCACATAACTTTTGCCTGTTCAGTGATTTGCAGGTTTAAGCCTTATTGACATCAATTATGAGCACCTGTTTGCAAGCTAACATTCCATGATCAATGTAGCTTTTCCATCACCCCTACCCTCTACCCCTCACTTTCTGTATATTGACCCTGGTAACCACTAATACACTTTGATATCTATAAACAAAAAGTTTCAACAAGCTGCTGAAGCACTGGAAACACTGCTTGTACTTATGCTTGAAAACACCCATTTCACAGCTTGCAAATTTAGAAGACAGCTAATTGGTTAAATGACTGAATGAGATACTTTTTTTGGGGGGGCATCACTGCCTTCTGGTGGGAGTAGGAGGCCCAGCCTTGCTCCTGGAGAACTGCTGTTGGATTTGAACTGCCAACCCAGTGGGCCACAGTCCCGCACACAATCACTATGCCACCAGGGCTCACCCCTGAGATACATTTTTGTATTCATTCCAAAGAAGAAAACCTAGCAGAATGCCCAAATTATAAAGCAATATCATTGATATGAAATGCAAATAAAATTTTGCCAAAGATCATCCAAAAAAGTTGTAGCATTCATTGCTAGGATGCTGCCAGATATTCAGGAGGGATTCAGAAGAAAAGGTGCAGCAAGAGATATCGTTGATAACAGATAAATCTTGGCTCAAAGCAGAGAAGACTGAAAAGATAATTACTTTTATTTTATTGACTATGCAAAGGCACTTAACTATGTGGACCATAATGAACTATGGATAACCTTGAGAAGAAAGGGAATTTCAGAACACTCGATTGTGCAAGGATCAAGATGTAGCTGTTCAAACAGAACAAGGGAATACTGCCTGGTTTCCAGTTAGGAAAGGGGTTCACCAGGGTCCTTCATCCTACTTATTCCATCTTTTTTTTTTTTTTTTTGGCATCACTGCTCTCCAGTGGTGGGAGTAGGAGGCCCAGCCCCACTGCTGGAATTGAACCTCCGTCCCAGTGGGCCGCAGTCCCGTGCACCACCACTACGCCACCGGGGCTCAGCCCTTCTTCCATCTTTATGCTGAGCAAATAATCTGAGAAGCTGGCGTTAATGAAGAAGAATATGACATCAGAATTGAAGGAAGACTTATTAACCACCTGTGGTATGCAGATGACACAACCTGGCTTGCTGAAAATGAGGAAGACTTGAAGTACTTGCTCATAAAAATCAGGTTTGCAGCTTTCAGTGTGGATTATGACTTGCTCTAAAAAAGACCAACATCCTCCCAACCCAACCAATGTGTAACTTGATAAATGGAGAAAAGCTTGATGTTGTCAAGGATTTTGTCCTGCTTGGATCCACAGTCAATCCTCATGGAAACAGAGCAGCTAAGAGGTCAAGATATGCCTGCATGGGGTCACTCTGCTGTGTAAGACCTCTTTAGAGCATTAACAAGCAAGGATGGTACTTTGAGGACTAAGGTGCGCTTGATCCAGCTTCTCTTTTTTCCTTCCTTCTGCCCCCTTGAGACTCCTTGCTAAATTATTATTCTTTTCACATCTTACACTGACTGCTGTCTCCCTTCACCATTTCTGTTGCTTGTCCACCACATTGTGGTGGTTGTGGGGGTGGTAGTGGTGGGGAAGATGTTATGAGTCATTCATGGATTCAGTTCCCCATTCCTCCCCACTCCCCCCGCCCCCCGCCCCTGCCACCTTCCCCTTCCCCTTCTGGTATGGATTTTTCTATTTTTGTTCCTGAGGGGCTAATCTGACCGAGATTCTGTGTGTTGTGAACTCCTATCTGTACTAGTGTATATACTCCCATCTAGCCAGAACTGATAGGCAGGACTGGGGTCATGATAATAGAGGGTGAGAAAGCTTCAAAGAACTAGAGGAATAGTGTGTGTTTTATCGGTGCTACACTGCACCCTGGTTGACTCATCCATTCCTTTGATCCTTCTGTCTGGGGATGTACTGTTGTCTACAGATGGGTTTGGGGTCTCTGCTCTGAGCCCCCTCATTCTCAACAATGTATTTATTTGGGGAGGTCTTCTCCAGCCTGTTACCTGATTCTGTAGACATCTCATGATCACACAGGCTATTGTGCTTCCTCCTTGTGGGCTTGTGGCTTCTCTGCTAGAGGGCCACTTGTTTAATTTCAAGCCTTTCAGACCCCAGACAATATATTTTTTGATAGCTTGGCATCATCAGCTTTCTTCACCACATATGCTTCTGCACTCATTTTGTCTTCAGTGATCCTGTCAGTAGGGTGAGCATCACCGAATGTCAGGTTGTTAGAACAAAGCATTCTTGCATTTAGGGAAGACTAGAGCAGGGGCCAAAAATCTGTCCACTTCCTCAATGTACTGCCATAAAAATACAGGTACACAAGCTAATACCTCTATTTTTATGACTTAATATATTTACACGAGTGCACACCTCTGTTAATACCTCTATCTATAGCTCTGCTTCCTAGATTTTTCCTGTTTCCTTTTACCTTCCTCCTGCCCCACCAAAACGCTCACCCTCCTTCTGCCTCTTCATGATTCCTCTCGGTTAGATTGCTGTTGCTTCAATAGCATGAGGATCTCTACATCTACGTGTTGCTTCGCCCCCCTCCCCCATTCTTCTCAGTTACAATTCACACAGTTGAATATCTTTGCTTAATCAAAAAAATACAAATAAACATCTTTCTGTTATTTTCTGCTTTCAGCCAAGATCCTTCTGACATCAGCAATGGTCTCTCTTGTTCCATATGTGCTTCTTGATCTAGTTTGGATTTCTGGCAGCGCCTTGTTGATATACAACTCTTTTTTTTTGGGGGTGGGAGGCATCACTGCCTCTGGTGGTCATGGGAGCTACCCAGTGCCGCTCCTGAGAGCCGCCACTGGATTTGAACCGCCAAGCCCGTGGGCCGCAGTCCTGCAGTCAACCACTTACGCCACCGGGGCCCCATCGTCGTTGCTTTTAATTCCCTAGTTGTTTACCTGTTGTCTGTTCCCCACTCTTTTCCTGTGCTGCCTCCTCCTCTCCAGTCCAGTTGCTTTCTCCTTGGGCTTCCTTCCCATGCCTATCTTATACTGGTAGGCAAAACAACAGCAACGAAGACAAAACAAAAAGAAAATAAAAGTCTGACTAAAAAGAGAAAAAACAATCTAGCACCTCCCTCCCCCCTCCAAAAAACACCCCACCAAAACAACACAGCAAAACCTCCCCGAAAAAGCATATATGATTTAAGGTTTATCTGCTGACCTTGATGGCTCTCTCCCTGCTAGTCCTGGGGGGTTCCTGGAACTGCCCCTTCTAGACTGAAGGCTATTTTGAGGGCCCTTCAGGGTTGTTGTGGCTTTTCTTTGCTCTTCCTGTTGATCTGTTATGTTCTCTTCTTGGTTTGCCCCATTGTGGGGGTGGTCACATGAGACTCACGCCCGGCCGTGTGTCCCCAGGATTGTCTTCTGTCATGGTGAGCTCCAGTGAGGCGACAGCATGTCTCTAACTGTTGCTTGCTCTACAGTCCTCTCTGTGCCTTAGCAGCTCCAGGCAGGACTGTCACTCTCAGGGTTTGGTGTGCCAGTATAATATCTAGTCCCTTGCTCTCTCATTTTCCTTCATGACTTGCTTCTGTATGGACATGACAGGCCGACCCCTCTCCCCACACTGTAGGTTTACTTTAGTCCTCTGTAGCACATGCTTCTGGGGGTTGGGGATGAGAGTCAGTTTAGCTGTGATTGGCCCTGCAGAACTCTCTGTTCATGAGTTGCTTTGTGCCCTCAAGGTTTGGTGTGCTGTGGTCAGGTCTGCCCTCACACTCCCATTTCTCTTCATTTTCTGATGATTTTACCTGGCCATCATCTTGCTCTTCCCTCTCCTCTAGTGTCAGAGGAGCCAATCCCTAACACGGCTCTGGTAGACACAATTGTACAGTGATAATAAGTGAAGATTATCATAAAGCCATAGAAATGATGAGAGATAGAGTAGAGATTGAAATAATGGAGTGAGACACATCTCATGGTGGCATGCTCATCTCCCGGATGACCATGATCTCAACAGCCAGGTCCACACACAGCTCGAGCAGGAATCCGGGAGCTGGAAAGAGCCACAGGGCTCCTGAGAGTCCTGGGGGGAGCCAGCCAGAGGGAGCAAGTTTATTGCTAACCAAGGTTTAAATCTACTTGTGGGCGTGATTACAGGTAACCATGCGTCACAGGAAGGGGCTATACAATAGGCATAGATATCACAGGAAGGGGATGTACAATAGGCATAAGCATAACAAGAAGGGCATGAGCTAGGGACATACCTGGAACAAGAAAGGCAGATCCTAGATTCGTGATGGCCACTTTAACCTTAATCATCCTTGGGTGGGCTTGACCTACCTGGGCAAATACCAGGAAGTAATTTACTACTGTTCTTATCCGAAGGGAGTGGGCCCTACTTAGCAATACAACCTGATTGCTCTAAAGGTCTGATAACCCTCAGATAGAGTAACCCCTGACCTACTTTGGTTGACCTCCAAGTGTATAGTCATTTGCCAAGTACAGCAAGCAACCAAGTTTGACATTTATTGGGGGGAGACAATTTGGGAGAAATCTTTCTGTTTCCCACCCTTCAAGATATTTTCAATGATCTTATAAGCGTGCAAAGACTGTACACTAAATAAGGAAGACAGAAAAAGAATCAATGCATTTGAATCGCGGTGCTAGAGAAGATATTGAAATTACCATAGACTGCCAAAAGGACTAATGGGTTTGTCTTGGAGGAATTATGACCTTATTGTTCATCAGGGGCAAGGATGGTGATACTGAATGTTACATCCTTTGGACACGTTGTCAGGAGAGATCTCTTCCTGGAGAAGGATAGCATTCTTGGTAACGCCCGGTGAAGAAGGGAAAGGCCCTTAAAGAGATGGATTGACACAGGGGTTGCCAAATGGGCTCATGCCTAGGGAGAGTTGTGAGGAGGGTGCAGGGTGCAGCACTGGGCAGTGTTTTGTCCCGTTGTGCCGGAGTTGCTGTAGGTTGGAATGGACTGGATGGCACTTAGCAGCAGCAACAACAATGTGTGGTTCTTGAAGGGTGCGATGTACAATCACGCTCATAGAAAAGAGACTGAAGTTCTTTGATAGGGTGTTTGAGCCTTGATGTTTATTTTGAAAAACTATTTAGACTTGGGGGAACCTCGGTGGCATAGTGGATTAGCAGAGTCAGCGGTTCAAACCCACAAGCTGCTCTATGGAGCAAAGATGAGGCTGTCGCATCAAAGATTTCCAATCTAGGAAGCCCTGGGGACCAGGTCTACTCTTACCTTGACCAGGTTTGACCCCACAGAACAGTTCTTTCTACTCTTCATCAGATTTGACTCTAGGGAGCAGTTCTCCTCTTATGTTGATCGGATTTGACTAAATGGTGTGGTTCATTGGCTTATTTATGCTCGGTCTTTAGGAATTTCCTAAGCTGTTGCTTTTAGTTCATAGTGATCCCAGGGACAAGAGAAAGAAACGCTCTTGACCCTATGACATCCTCGCAATTGCCAACATGCTTGAGTGCCTTGTTGCTTTGCAAGCTAAGGCAGTGGTTCTCAACCCCTCTGGGGATCAAATGGCTCTGTTACAGGGGTTGCTCAATTCATAACAGTAGCACAATGACAGTTATGAAGTAGCAACGAAAATAATTTTATGGTTGGGGCCACCCCAACATGAGAAACTGTATTAAAAGATGGAGAGCCACTGATCTCAGGGTATCATTTTCCAGCTTAAGAGGCCAATAGCCTAATTTTGAGAGGTAGGTTGTCAGGTCTTTTTTCTTAGTCTATATTTGCCTGGAAGCCCCACTGCAATCTGTCTTTCGTAGGTAAGTACAAGCGTTGGAGCAACATGCAAGTCCCCCCGGTATGACAGTGGCAGACAACAATGTACCTGTCCAAAAAATGTATTCTAACATTGTCTCCCAGAAAGTGTTCTGCTACCACAACAACATTCTTTTCTGAGTTCCATTGTTTTGATGTAACATCCTAGTTTACCAAACCCCTGTTGATAAATAAGATAAAAAAAATTTTGCTACAACAAATGCTAAAATTAACAAGGAACATCTAGTTTTCTCTTTTTCCTAAAGCAATTCTGTTGGCCTGTAATCCACGTTCAATCCCATCAGGAAGAATCGCACAGTCATCACCACAATCAGACTCAGGATATTTTCTTCCTTCTTGTACTTATCATTATTAGGTCCCTATTTTCCCGCAGTGTACCTCCTACACAGATAATTTTCAATATGTCTAAGAGTAATTTGTGTTTCTTTTTCTATGCTATACCTATAGATATATTTTGTCCATTAAAAAATGGATTACTGGCACATATTGATTTCTAGGTACTTATAGGCTTAGAAATCAATTTTTTTTGTCTCTGATATAAATTGCATTTTGGAAGGGGAGTAGGGAGAAAATATGCACTTTTTTCTTGTCTATAATTAAAATATCTTTTAAACATCTGGGGTTTTGTCTTTCTCCCGATTCTAAAACTATTCAGGCAGGTGTTAAGTCAGTCACAAGGACCCACATTTGGCTAAGGAATGTACACAGAAGGAGCAATGTCCAGTCATTCGGGGTCCATCTCCTTGTCCTGGGGTGGGAGGGACACTTAGTCGAGTAGTTATTATGCAAACGATCGATAGTTATATATAAACTTTATAGGCATAAAAGCAGAAGCAGTTCATTTTGAGGGTCTGGGAAAACTGTACAGAAATGGGGGCCTGTGTAATAGGACTATAAAGCTACTCGCTCCCATTACAGCAAACCCAGATGCCTAGTTTGGTGCAGAGGCAGGCCGCTCTACAAGCCAGGCCCCGCCTCCAAAGCCCTCAGCTGTGCTTGCTGGGGTGGGCAATCCTACAGCGACCAGACGTCCCGCTTTTTAACAACGTAACAACGTCCCGCGGCGTTTTAAAATTAATAAATATATTACAATACTATTTTTGCATTCTGTGAAAACTTTTGTTGCTCCATATAGACCAAATATTTAATCAAGGGGCCCCACCCCCCTCCTCAGTCAATGGTGCCCTGCTTAAAATCTGGTCACTTTAATCATCCGCTGGCTGCTCATTCTCATGCAGTGGCTCTTCATTTTGCTAGAGCTGCTTCTCTGCGAGGAACCCTGGTGGCAAAGGGGTTAAAAGTTGGGTTCTGATCTGTGAGGCCTGCTGTTCGAAGCCACTGTTCACTCTAGAGGGCAAAGACGAGGGTTTCTATCCCCATAAACCGAGCCTCGAAAATTCAAAGGTGCGGTCTACCCCGCCCTGTATGTCACTATGAGTCAACATGGACTCTGTGCATTGTTTTTGCCATTTCCCGCCCCCCCCCCCTGCTGTTCTTGTCAAAGCTGGTATCAAAACTGCCTCTTGGATCAAGGAAGCTGATTGTGCAAGGATCTTGGGGTCCAAAGGATGCACTCTACTTTGACTTTTCTTTTTCTAGTACTGAGGTCCTCTCCTTTCTTCCTGCCTCTCAAATAGTTTCACATCCAGCAGAAGGCAATCACAATGAACTAACCACCCTTTAACTATCACTCACAGCCGAATCATATAAGTCAATCTTACCCCCTCCCCTTTAGGGAAACAAAGGTATTGGGGAGGAGTAACAAAAGTGATGACTGGATCTTAAATAATCCACCGCATTGCAACAGGTAAGTGGAAATGAATGACTTGTTAGCTTTGATCTTCATTACTAGCAGTATTATAGTAAATGCACAAGTGGGTGACTACAGCACACAGAAATATATTTTCTCACAGTTTGTGGGGCTAACCATACAGATTGATGATGCTGGCCCTGGGAGGTGTCCTGGAACTCTGGTCTGTGGGCCGCATGCGACCCACTGAGGACATTTATCCAGCTGCCAGGTGTTTTTGCTACCGCTGTCTGTCCTGCTTAGCAGCCAACTCATCCAGCCCACAGGAATTTGGTCAGTTTTTTTTTTTTTTAAACTCTAGTGCGGTCCTCCAATGGTCTGAGGGACAGTGACCTGGCCCCCTGTTTAAAAAATTTGAGGACCCCTGCTTTAGGGGAAGGCTTCCTGTAGACTCTGGAGGAAAGTCTTCATTTCTTCTAAACCTCTGCTCCTAGGCAATCTTCCTGTGGCCTGACATCTCTCTTTCCCTGTCCTGCTTCTTGCTTTTATTGGTTATAAGAGATTAGCACAAGGAATAACTACAGTAATCCTACCTTCTTAACAGAAAGTTCCCAAACAGGATTATTCCCACGTATATACAGAGTAGGATTTACAACACATATTTTAGAGAGTCACAATGCAATCTTCCACAGTAGCCTTCGAATCGATTGTGACTCGATGGTGATATATAGGCAACAATATTACTATTCCATAGGGTTTCCCCCCAGGCTGCAGCTTCCAGAAGCTTGTTTGTCCAGGCCTGTTTGTCAAAGTTTCTAGGTGTGTTTGAACCACTAACCTTTCACCTAGTTGTCAAGCACTTAATTGTGCCACCCTGTGATTAAATGACTTAGGTGGATCAATAGTTCAATATAATTAGATGTAGGATAAGTGGGTGATGATCACAGATAGAATGGTCCCGTGATTGACAGCCATGGTAATAGGAGATTTCCTTATTAGTTAATGATTCCAAAATTTGGTTGGATAAACCTGGAGCTACCACAATCTGCTTCTGGACCTGAGGTATGGCTTCGTGTAAAGTCTCCACACAGATATGGAAGTGTGGATGCTGTCACACTCACAGAAGGACGGTTCTTGCACGAATGAGGAAGCTCTCCTGGACGTTTTTGTAGT
>PVJH01030728.1:0-24433 GCA_004026705.1 Nesogale talazaci
ATCTTTGTTCTCTGGAGTTCCTGGAAATTCTAAGCTATAAGGCCTGTTCTTAGGAAAGTTCTTTTCATCCGGCTGGCCTGCCCTGAGCGTTTTTTCTGGATTGTGGGCTAGCTGATGGGCGGAGTCCAGGACTTAAGATGAAAAGCCATAAAGTAGATTCGTCAGATGATGCAAGGACTCAGGACTTGGAATTATTCCTGCTGAAACTAGGATGCTGCTTCTTATGCCCCAAAATGTTACCTTTTAGTCAGTGAACTGGGACGTCCTTCATCATGCTGCGATAAAATAGCTTCCAGGTTCTTCCCCTTTAATCCCTCAATGGATCCATTTGTTTTCCTTCAAAGCTTAGGAGGGGGTTGGGGTGGTGGTGCTCCCTCAGGTCTCTCGTGATGCGCTCACTGAGCTCCAGAAGCAGTGCCTATTGCTAACCCCTGCGGTGCCCATCAGTGGGAGGGTTGTATCTGCAGACAGGCACCATGGGCTTGTGTGGAGTCCTGGCGCGGCCCCTCAACAACATGTGGCGGCTTGTGTCCATGCAGAGGCACTTTGCCCATGACACCAGGCCCTGGTGTGACCACGGCCCCCCTGCACCAGGCCAGCACCGGGCCCCTCGGAGCACGGGACGTCCCCAGAGCCAGAAGCAACTGGACAGAAACTGGTGTTTGGGTTTTTGATCAACAGAGGCAGTTATCGCTTGAAAACCGAAAGGAGCCTCAGGGGACCCTGTTGCTCAGGGCAGTGGGTCTCCCGGGGGAGGGGGGAAGGCGGTGTCCTAAAGCAGCCCTGTCTGGGTCTGGTCGTCTGCTTCCTGGTGTCCCAGCGCTTGGTCAGCCCGGCAGGCATTTTAAAGATCTCAATACTAGATTCACAGTCTCTCTAATGCAGCCTCTGCGTGCCCAGGTGTGTCAGGAACGCGCTGTAGGAAAGGCAGACAGACCGTTGTCTGTGGGGGGAGGATATTTTCTAAATGCTGGACTTGCTTATGCCAAGGTGGACAACAACACGGCCCTTGTGGACAAACTGCAGCGGTTCCAGCAGGAAAACGAGGAGTTAAAAGCCCGGATGGACAAGCACATGGAGATTTCCAGGTAGGCGTTGTCTTCTAGTGCCCCCAGCCCCACCTTGAGCGGTGTCACCTTCTTGCCATCCTCTACCCCTGCGCCTCGAGGCCCGCTGAGGATAGAAGGGGCTCTCTCCCAGGGTGCACATCGCTATCCCGAAGCGGGTTCCACAACCACCTGGAGCAGACACAGACACCCCCTCCCCCCAGGAAGCCTCTCCTCGGGCGCCCCCAGTGTGCGCTTGTGCGAGACCAAAGAGAAAAGCGTCCCGGCCATGTGTCTTCAGCATTTCTGAAGGTGTCACTGGGCCTCCCGGGGAGGTTGCCCCAAGGGAAGCGTCCACGGCCAGGCGCGCACTCCGAGGATGCTGCGCCGCCACCCGAAGGCACCCAGTGACCCAGGGCCGCGCCCGACTCCCTGTTGCTCCAAGCAGTCCCATAGCTGCTTGGACGGGCCACCCTCAAACGCTCAGACTCTCCCGAGCCCCTGTTTTCGCAGGCAACTCTCCACGGAGCAGGCCGTCCTGCAGGAGTCCTTGGAGAAGGAGTCGAAAGTCAACAAGCGGCTGTCGATGGAGAACGAGGAGCTGCTGTGGAAGCTGCACAACGGGGACCTGTGCAGCCCCAAGCGGTCCCCCACCTCTGCCGCCATCCCCACGCCGTCGCCCAGGAATTCTGGCTCCTTCCCCAGTCCCAACGTCTCACCCAGATGACGCTGCCTGGAAGCCGGGGACTGCCCGGGGGCAGCGTGACCCAGGTCTGCAGGACGGACCCTCATGCGGATCCCGGGAGCCAGAGCCCCCCCGAGGGCCCGTGCCCCGACCGACCGCAGGTTCCCTGGGCCGGGCCGCTTCAGAGACGGGGCCTCGGGGTCCCCAAAGCTCCTGGGGAGAGGGAGTCGGTCGGCATCGGCCGGGGCGGACCTTGTTGCACAAAGCACTTACAGAACGAAAGCGTCTTGTTCATTGCCTTTCTCACCTGCGCAGACGGGGGAAAAACTCTCAGGGGCTTATTAAGATAAAGATTTATAACCTTTGTAATGTTCTTCACCATAGACACCTTCTTGTGATCTTTATTTCCGTCTGGCTGAGGATGTGTGAATGAGATGGATGTACTTGCATCCCGGGTCGGATGCTGCCTTCTTGGCTGGGTAGGGAAAGTCAAACGCTGACTCTGGCTGGACGGGTCGGAATCACGTCATCGCGCCCACGTTTCAGCAAAAGCCATAGAAGAAAGAGCAATAGCTGCTTGCATGACGATGAGCACCCTCCTCCCTCCGCTCAGCCCTTCGCGACAGGAAACGCTGGGACGGCTCTGCGCAGTCTCTGTGGCTGGGTGGAGTCACTCTGTCTGTGGGCTGGTTTCCAATGTTCAGTCGAAACCAGCTAGGTTTCCTTTTGTAGGTTTTTAACGTACCCACGAGAGCCTAGCACCATACACACTATGACCCATTTTCTCAGGCTATAAGCAGATGTAGAACCGATTTTTTTCTAAAGAAAACCAACCTGTATAAAGGAGAAGGGCAGGCTAATGGATTGTGTCTGCCTTATTTTGACCCCGATCAAAGCTCGCTCTGAGGATTAGAATCTTCGCCTTCTCTCCCTTTCTGCCACCGTCAACGCCTGTTCCTCCCCCAGACCCACCTGGAGCCACCACAGCCAACCTCCTACCTCCTCCCTACTTGTCTCGGGACAAGGACATGGCCGGGGCCTCGCCAGGGCCAGCTCATTTCTCAAGGTGCCCTAGCAACTTTCCAATACACTGAGGCCTGGATTCGAGACTACACATTGGAAAACCTTAGCCGGGAAGTGGAGGAAGGAAAGAGAAACTCGCTGGAGAGCAGAACTGGAGCAAGCTAGGATGAAACGCTTCTCAGCGACCAGAGCTCCTGGAGTAACCAGCGATGCGTGTCAACTAGAACAAAACCGCCTGGGAAGCCCGTGCTAAGAGGACCTCTCTCCGTCCTCGGGGAGGGAGCCCAGTGGCCAGGTGCTAAGTGGGAAATGCAGTTTGTCCAATTGTCCTTTAAACGACATTTCAGTTTCTCACCAGATGTCACGTTTAGTCCCCATCCCACCCACCCAGTTCTAAAACCCTGCGGAAGGTGGAAGAGCTGTGGCTGTGTCTCTCCGCCCACCCCACCCCCGCCCCCGCACGTGTCAACCTGTGACGTCAGTATTCACTCACCCTTGTGGCTGACATAGACGGCTCTACAAATGAGCCCCACCGTAAGACCCCATGGAGGACACGAGAAGCAGATATCGGAGTCATTACATGGGTGTACACGACATAGTGAATTGATACTCATGATGCATGTTATAATTACTTTTTTTAATTAGTGATGGTGTCTGAAGTTTTTAATCTCTGGTAGTTTATTATGTAGTCAACCTCTCGTGTTCGCTTCTGACCAAGTAGAACGTAGGTTCACTGCCACCTCCTAGCATCTCTGCTCAGCCTTTAAGCTGACGTCAATGTCACTAGCCAAAGTTGGGTCTGCCATCCGTCCCCTGCGCCTGGTAAATCTCTTGCTGTTCTCCACTGTCCTCCGTACTTGTTTAGGCGTCGCAGAAACAAACCTTACAGCAGCGACTACAAAACAGCTTCGGCGGATGGAAGACAGCAGGAGAGAAGATAGGAAACAAAATAGAGAACTTCACGACTTTTTTCAAACCAAATGTTTCTTGTAGGATGGAAAATGTTGACACGTCATAAAAAAATATATATCTATATGGTTGTGTAATCAACTTAGTTGTACTCCGTTTGTAGTGATGGAAAGTGTATTTTATTCTGATCAAATAAATAATGCTGGAATATTCAATTTAAGATTTGCAGCGTTTGGTATAAATCACTCTTCAAAATGTTATCAACTGGGACAAAGGGGAGGGGGGAGGAGGGGGGAGGGTAATAAATAAATAAATAAATGGTATCAACTGTGTTGCCCACACAGCGGTTGAGACTGTGCTGTCACCCCTGAAGCAATTTCCAAGGAATTTCCAGTGCAACCAACAAAATTGGCCATGGCATGAAATCGGGCTCATGGGCCTGACCTTCGAGCTGAGCTTTGCTTTGCTTTTCTAAATTCTAACCTGGGTATGTTTGAGAAAAAAAAAGTTGACTAATTTTAATAATTCATATTGTGTCAGGTAAGGATGTTGGAATAGCATGGCCCAGATACTCAAGATGGTAACAAAATGCAAAGCAAGGATGTCTCTTCCTTGACCATTGCATATGCTTTAGAGAAATGTAACCTTTAAAAGCTCACATTCTGGGCTGAGCCCTGGTGGTGTAGTGGTTGTGTGCAGGAGTACGGCCCATGGGGTTGGCAGTTCAAATCCAGCAGCAGCTCTCCAGGAGCAAGGCTAGGTTTCCTACTCCCACCAGGGCAGTGATGCCAAAAGAAACCAAAACACATTTAAGGTCCTATTGGCTGGGTTCATTTGAGTGTAACAACTAACGAAAGCAGGCACAGACTGCCATGGAGGATGGCTGGTTCTGGTCCAGTGGCTCTGTGGTCAGTCAGCTCTGACCTCAGTTGGCTGCCCCCCCCCCATCCACTACATTGATTGTTGTCGCTGATGATTGGTATCTTTGTAGACCTTTGAGGGTTGGAAACATTACATCTGAGAGCTGTAACCTTGTATGTATCATGTATGACTAGCGCTAAGATGGACAACCAGGGAGCTGTCCTACGTCTGTGCTGTTCGCTGTAACTCAAATGCATTCCAGGGGATTGCCTGTGCATAGCGACTTATTCAAAAACACCCCCGTCAGTTTAGCTCCAATATGAAGAAGAAAGTGGCATGTCAGCATCTGCGTGAACTTACTAAGGGACGAGCAGCCAGGTGGGATGGACCATGGGCGTAGGCTTGACTCCACCCAAAAATGGCACGCTTCTGCCCAGGAACCAATGTTGACGACTATGAGGCACAGCTTCCCTCTGAGGCACGTGGGGTTGCCATGACCTGATGGCAGCAGGTGTTCAGCAACTCTTAGTTTTAAATTTCTTTTTTACCCTGGGGGTGTGTAGGTGTCATCTGAACATACCACATACTGACCCACGCATGGCCGCCAGCCAGGTCCTGTGTGTGCTTCAAGCTAGCATCAAAAGCAAGAACATTTCACCTTTTTTATTTTTTACAAAAACATGCTCATTTAATAGAATTGATTATACAACATTGTTTACACAGGTGCTCTCTGTGCCAACACTGGAGACACAGGTATGTAGGCAAGCAATCAGAAGACATGCTTTCTGTTAACACTTCTGCAATTAGACCAGAGGACGCCCTCATCTGTTGGCACTCTAGATCTGATCGCAAGGCAAAGGGTGAGGACTGGCACTTGACATCAGCCTCTGGTGAAGCCCAGGCCAGAAGAGCCTCAGGGCGGATGGACCCTGTTTATGGGCCTTCCACCAGCTCCCCTCACAGCATTTCCAAGTCAGGAAGACTCAACCAGGGTAGCGACTGTGGTCTGTCCTCGGAGGTTCTGAGCCGTACAAATGTAGTACCCGGCATCGATGGTCTCAAAGTCTTCCACGGTGACAACACTCTGTGAGAGTCTTGTGGTGTGTCCCAGGCCTCGGTGGACCAGCCTCCAAGTGTCTTGAATTGTCACTGGCCTTTCACCCTGTTTTAACAACACCCACACAGAGTGAGGCACCGACCACAGGCTGCTGTAAACAGCTCCCATCCCAACGCTGCGGAGTGCCCTTGGCAAAGTGCAAAAACACATGCCTACAAAAGGCTACTTGGTATGCTGAGCTCATCGGCTGTGAGAGCTTTCTCCCTGTGTAATCCTTGCAGGCTGCATCTTTTCCAAGCACAGCCTTGAATGTGGCCAGACTCTTCAGCTGTATCTCTGGGCACAATTTTCTCTTCGGTCAGTTTCTACTTAATGTCCCAGTTACCCTTTTGAAACGCCAGGAAAGGGGGACCGCTGTTGGCCGTGAAAGCCTGCATATAATTTCCCGCCCGCAACCTCCGCCCTGATGCTCCTTTCCATCCCCTTGCTTAGTGGCTTTTGCTACCAGCACGTCCAAAAGCAGCCAGAGGTACGCCCTTGATGGAGAGCGCTTCAGAGGAGGGGGAGGAAAGTGGGGGGAGTCACTGGCAGGACCCAGCGAGAGCAAAGTGCTAAGGGTGGACCCAGGGTGGAGCCGGTAAGGTCCCAGAGAAGGTGAAAGTGAGAGCTCATGTGACATGACTAAGGTTTTCAATATCTAAATCCATACCCTCTCTACTCCTACTGGAACCACCAGGCGCTCGTTTAAGGGCGTGCCTCAGACTTCTTTGGGACTTGATGTGAGCAACAGCCACTGAGTGAGGGGGTGGCAGTGGGCAGTAGGGTGGGGGGTGGCGTGGAGAATTGTATGCAGATTTTTACGGCCAAGAGCAGTTCCCATGTCTTGTTCTCTCAAAGAGAAGAAATAGGATAGTGAGTAGAAAGTGACTAAAGAAATAGCCCAGACAGAAAGCCAAAGGGTCTTAAAAAGGATTGCTGGCGATCCCCAAGGTCAGCATCATTTCGAAACCAGCAGCTGCTGTGTTGGAGAGAGGGCTTTCCACTCCCTCTAAAGAGTTACAGTCAGGAGCGCACGGGCGCAGTTCCACTCTGTCCTGTAGGGGCGCTGTGAGTCAGCATTTCCCTCCCCGCCCCCCCCCCCCCCCCCCCCCCCCCCCCCCCCCCCCCCCCCCCCCCCCCCCAGGCTGTGAGCTCGGACTATTGTTAGGCTTGCTGCTCAATTAATGAGGTAGCAAACAATCCTCTCTGAAACATCGTTAGTGTCTGCGAAGTGTGGCAACATTTTCAGTTACCGGATGCTAGAAGATGGCTCTTCTCCAGGGATCCTGAGTTTCCACCAACCACAGCCTGGCTCTAAGGAGGATGTCTTGGGAGACCAAATCGCTTTCGGCAACAGGGATTATCCCATGTTGACAGTAAAGCTGTTTATTTTAGGGAGCAGAACATGCACACAGGCAGTGGTGGCTTTTATGAGGAGTTTATTTTAAAATGATCTCTGGCCTCCCAGTCCTTTTCTGATAGCTTGTTTCCGTCTATCGGCTCAGAGATCCCTCCAGGAGGTGGCTTATGATAAGGTGACAGACTACCGTTTTGTAACAATTTAACAATGCCCCGAGGTGTTTTAAAATTAAAATAAATATATTATAAAATACTATTTTTGCATTCTATGAAAATTTTTGTTGCTCCATAGAGACCAAATTTTTAATCAAGGACCTCCACCCCCCCCAAGTCAATGGTGTCCCACATAAAATCTGGTCACTTTAGAATCCCAAAGAAGGTGAAAAGGAGGCTAACACAGCCTGGACCTGGGACTAAAGAGGTTGGGGAGCCAGGGGGAGAATGAAACCCCCTTATTTTCCTCATAGACCCCCTAGCCCTTTTTGATTAAGGATTTTATTTTATTTTATTTTTTTTGGCATCACTGCCCTCAGGTGGTGGGAGTAGGAGGCCCAGCCTTTGCTCCTGGGAGCCGGAATTGAACCTCCATCCCAGTGGGCCGCAGTCCCACACACAACCACTACGCCACCGGGGCTCAGCCCTGATTAAGGATTTTAAGAAAAAAATCCTTGAAGAGAGGACATTGAGTGAATGATCAATGAACCCACCCCCCCTCCACCACCCCTGACTCCCCACAGCGCTTCGAAGAAAGAAAAAAACTCCATTGAAAAGCATACACTAATGCATCTTAAAACAAGTGCCGCCTTCCTGCCTTCTTTCATGGGACCTGTCTGAGCCATGCACTACCAAATCCCGAGGACTGAAAGCGACTGGCGGCTGGGCTGGAGCTCACCTCCTGGCCCGGATAGAGCCACCTGAACTCCACTTCCACGTCCGGCTCCCCGAGGACTGTGCAGAGGACCCTGATGTCCTCCCCACCTTTCACTGTGTCGGACGACGCCAAGATGGTTGTTGACGGCGGGCCGCTGGGAACTGGAGGTGGGCAGGAGACAGGAAGGTGCGATGAGGCTCATAACGACAGAATTACGGGAAGCAGGGATGTAACAGGAGTGCCTTCCCTATGTCGCTGGCTCCCTGGCTGGCCTTGGTCTCCTCCACCCACCACTGTCGGTTTCTGGTGAAGCTACCTCGCTTTCTGGGGAGCGCGGAGATGGTGGCCCGGAAGGGAGTCATCTGTCAGAGCTGCCGGGGTCTAGCCACCACTCTCGAAACAGGGAAGGTGGCTAAGGAGTCAGTCTACCGAGAGCCCTGGGAAGAAAACTAAACGTTGAGGGGTCTGTGCTCTGAAGTGTTTCTCCAAAACACATATGGGTGACTCCTGATACCGGCATTAGGAGAGTGAGCTTGTTTGGAAATAGGACTTTGCGTGAGGAGTACTGAGCTTCGCAGAGATGAATGGACACCCCAGCCGCAGGGGGAAGACGATGGTCCAAGACGGGACAGCGTCTCCGTCGTCGTCAGACACAGAAGCGCCACGAGTCTGGGTTGGCATCACCACAGCCAATGGTGCCCTGTTCTCAGTTACACGAGCTCATCTGCGGGGCAGGCTGGGTCAACCCTCATCCCTTCTGGGTGCTGCTTCAGACATGGGGAAAGCCGCACCGTGGAGACAGGCGGCAGGCGACTTGATGGGAAACACCAAGGCCTGGGCGAGAAGGGGGTGTCAGGCGTGGCTGCCGGTCACCCAGCGGCTGAATGGCATCTTCAGAGAGGGGGGCCACGCTGAGCAAGGAGGGAGCCCCTGAGTGATGGTGGGTCAGAGGGGGGAGAGGAGGAGAAAGCGGGAGTACCCACCAGGCAGGAACCCAGAGGAGTGAGTGCAGATTGAGTAAGAAGCAACGGACTAACTGCCGGTCAGGAGGTGGTGATGGGCATGGGGAGAAGGCCACGGGTGCCAGGTGGTTAAAGCAAAGAGGGGAGAAGAGGTCCTCGGAGCGTGGGGACCAGGGCGAAGACAGGAAGGACCCACTCCCGTCAGGCTGATTCCAACCCCCAGGAACAAGCTTGTACAGGACAGAGCAGGAGTGCTTTTTAGTCTCAGAGACCGTCCACATTTGTGAGGGCGGAGGGCCTCTGTGTGCTTGCCTGGTGCTTAATGCACTGTCCTGCCTGAAGAAGGCCGTCCCATAGAGGAGCGTGGTACAGCCGAGGGCAGCAAAGGAAGGAAGGGCCCTTGAGGGGAGGGGTGTCCTGAAGCTGCACCGATGGACCTAGGCTTCGGGCCAGGGCCAAGCAGTCTTCCCCTCTGTGTGCATAGGGCCGCAATGGAGTGGAGCCCACATGGTTCAAAGGCACCCACTCACAGAGGAGGCTGCTGGCGTGGGCGGCGAAGCCGGACTGCTAAGCAGAAGGCCGGTGGTTGGAACGCACCAGGGGCTCTGTGGTGCAAACGTGGTGCTGTCTGCGCCTGAAAGGATTTCAACCCTGGTACAGGGTGGCTGTACCCCATGATGGCTGTGGGCTTGGGTCAGTCCTACAGCAGTGGTTCTCAACCTCCCCAAGGCTGCGACCCTTTCATGCAGTTCCTCCTGTTGGGGTGACCCCCCCCCCCCACCCATAACATTATTTCCGTTGTTACTTCCTGTCATTTTGCCACTGTTTTGAATCGGGCGACCCCTGTGAAAGGGTCCTTCGACCCCCAAAGGGGTTGCCCCCCACAGGTTGAGAACCATGGGTGACGAGGCTGCTGCCTTTAAGGACAGCAGTCTGTGCCTCCTCCCATCCATCTGCAAGTCGGGAACAGTGAGAATTGCTGGGCAGCAGGCTTACCCTCGACATACAGCAGCTGGTACTTGACGGAGATCTGAGACTTGCCCCCAGCTTCCGCCTTGCAGTAGACCACCCCCTGGTGGTCGAAGTGAGGGTGCAGGTACACAAAACCTCGCTTCATGTCGTATATAATGTCCTTTCCATTGGCTGCAATTTCCTTGGCCGGGAACTCCCTGTGGAGGGTGACTTTGGCTGACAGGACAGTCACTCGACAAGGAACCACGGCCTCTCTGTCCGGGTTCAAGTAGACAATGTCAAAGTAACTGGGAGAAGGTACAAAGAGTTCTCCTTTCTCTGCAAAGGGAAAGACACAGGAACATTTATTCTGGAGAAACACGGTTAGGGCATCTGGAGGATGTTTGCATTCAGGTCATGTGTTAGTCTGGTTACATTAGAGAAAAAAATCTACAGAAACTCCAATGTATACAACAGTTTTCTATAAAAGGTTAGTGTACATTAAGAAAGCATCCCAAATCAGTGCTGCCCAAGTCCGTAAGTCCAACATTAGTCCTTATGTCCAACACCAATCTACAAAGTCCTCAATCTCACAAAACACACACAATGGCACCAAATGCAGGAGGAAACCCTAATCAGTGAGCATGTCAGCATCTCAGCACTGGCAGGGGTCTCCACACGGCTGCTCCAGCACCCAGGGCTGCATCAGGGTGGGTCCATGTGGCTTCACCTCAGGGGTGTCCGGCAAGAAGTGAGCCTTGCAGCTGGGGCAAGGAACTGGCTAAGGCAGCCTTACCCTGGTCCGACCATCATAAACCAAGAGACCCAAGAGCTAGGAAGTCGAGACTGACTGAGCCATTTATCGCTCCGCCCTACAATTAACCCTACCTGTGTTTATCGGCCAGGTTGGCGCAATAAACTTAAGTACCTCAGGCCACAAGAGAGAGAAGAGATTGCCAATTCTCACTTAACCCAGAATACTGAGGTCTTATCTATAGAAAAGGGTATTTTCCAAGCACTGGGTATGTTTTTTTTTTCTCTTTTTTGCAACAATGGCTCCCATCTCTTTATAGGAGATTTAAAAAGAATTTGTGTGAGTCCACATCAGACTCATGTGGAGCTTAGCACACTAAGGAAGCAGGAAGGAGACTGGCTTCCTGATGTCTTGAGCATTTTTAAAGCTTCTAAGCAAATCAGCGCTTTGGCTTGGGGACATTTAGACCCCAGGGCAAGTCTCTGGAGAAGGGAGGGGACAAGGTTCTCTGAGAGCCCAGGATAGGTGAAAGCTCTGGCCTCTTCACCATCCTCACTCAAGAAAGTCTTGTTCCTGGCACAGACTGCCAGCGTTTTGGGGAAGGGAACGGAGGAGAGGTGGGCCAGGAATCTGGACTCCATGTGACCAGCATGGGGCCCAGAGTCACCGCTCCTGCTTCCTCTGAACTCACACTTTGTGGATTTTTGAGATCTCGGTGGTGGCAGTTTTCTCTTGCAGAAGAGAGGGCTAGTTTACTAATACCTTCCCTGGGACAATCAAGAGGCTCTGGAGTTGGTTTGTGGTTGTTTGTTTCTGGTATGGCACATCATTTAAATAATTTTTTCGGGTTCATTCTGTGAGTGAGGAGTATAGTAATTGTTTTTTTAAAAATGGTACACCCACTCATCGGCCAGTATCTGGTGGAGTGTTTCCTGTGATGCTCCTGAAAGCAGCAATTCTTGGCCTTCTCCACCTAGAGCCTCCTTTGTGCCACAATCGCACGGTTTATGCTGTGGGCAGAATTCTCAGACGCAACAGAAATGTCTTCACAGGCCAAGTGCACGATGCCATGAAGTCTTTGCTGCTGACCTTGATGGAGACCCAGGGTGTCCTCTGTCAAGTGAGTCTCTGTGCACGGCTTATTACTAGGAGGGCTTAGTGGTGCCTCTTCGTGATAAATTAGCTTTCAGCTTTAGATAGGGGGCCGTTTGATAATGTTGTGTCCAACATCCATACTAGCCCACAGACTATATGGCCTTAGATGTGTCACTTACTCTCTGTATTTCCATGTCCACACCATAAAGCGATCAGTGATAACATTTAGGGACTTTGTGATTATAAAATTTAGAGGCAATTCTTTTGGGGTTTTTTAAAAATGAAGATTTTGATAGCAAAAGAAGCTTAATCTGAACTGATGAACAAAACCAGAGAATGCTCTGAGCTACAGAACACAGACATGTGAGCATGCTTCTTGAGATTAATGAGGTCAGTCCTGGCCTTGAATTAAGTGACCACATCCGTCCAGATAGACATGGTCACATATACATTGTAACTATATACTCTCTAGTCACTGTACATATAGTCAGTAAAAAGTACACTAAAGTTCATTTTAAAAGTTACAAGTCACATATGTCCGCTGCAAAGGTGTATATATCTACCCCCGTAGATGACAAACTCCTTAAGAAAATGAGACACACGGAAATTTAGATGTCTAACAAGCACGTGGGCTATCAACTACAACCCAATGATAACTATTCTGTAAGTAATACAGTACTAATTACTACGGTTTTACTTTGGATGAAAATTGGGGCCCCAAATTCCACTCCAGGAAAGGCTAGCTGTGGGCCCTGGGCTCGCTCCTGATCTCAGGGGTGGTTCCATGTGTCTCTTTCACTCCGTGGCAGTTCACTGAGCTGTCGATACTCTGGGGGTTTCTGTGTTTTCCTGGTCCTCTGTTAGGCTTCCATAGGAGTCAGAGAGGAACGCTGCCCCCTCCAATACCCTCCCAGGGACAAAATGAAAGAGGAACCATATATAGAATTTGACGGTTGCTTCATCAAAAGTCACACACATTAATGGCAGTCAGCCTCCGAAAAGAGACGTCCCCGTGTTTTCAATGCAGCTTTGGGAAGACACGTACAACCACAATGCGCAACAGGCATTTTTCTCTGTGGGCAGCTGTCAAACATATGCGGGAAGGAATACAGAGCCGGCAGCTTCTGCAACAGCTCCTCTTGTTTTCTCCAAACTGCCCTGCTTGGAAAGGCAAGTGATTAATCTCTAGACTGAAAATCCACGTGGATGCTGAAAATGAGACATGAAGGTATCTCCTTTGCTGACCTGGGTGTTTGAAAAGTTGAGACGGACACTCAGCTTTTAGCCTGCCGTTGGTTCCACAAGGGACTTCAGTAAGTTAAGCAAGAGAACCTGCCCCAAAGCGGAAACAGAGAACCCTTGACCCTCACCAGGCAAAACCCTCCATTTAAAGCTTGGTCCATACGTGGGGAAGACATGACAGTGCTAATCTTGCCAAAGAACTTTTATTTTAGGGTTTGAAATAAGGGATCAGTCCGGGTTTAGGCAGTCAGACTCTTATTAGACAGGGAGTTGCCTTCGACACCATTGTTTCACAGCATGAAATAAGATCACAAGGACGTGGGCACATTCCAAAGTGAAAATCAGAAAGGACTGTCTATCAACAACAGCTGGTTAATTCTCCTGAGCAACAAGGTAGACTGGCTAGTTTCTTCCTGTCGCCCTGTCAATCTAGATATCCATTCATCACCTTATCCTGGAGGAGTTTATGCAGCAGGAACATTAGATCCTGGGCCAGACAGCCAGAATCGAGACTATCTTGAAGCTTTGACCTCCCACCAAATGCTGGCAAATAGTTACTAATGTTTGCTTAATATTTTGGAGGAGATATAATTGTGGAAAAGTCTTTTATCCCTGCAACAAGAGCCTACTGATGACTGGTCCAGGGCGTCAGAGCTCAGTGTAAGGAGACTGTGCTGTCCGGTATGACGGCCATCAGCTCCGACCAGCATCTAAACACTTGAAATGTGGCTTGTATGACTGAGAAACTAAATCTAAAGGCGTATTTCACTTGCATTTGAATTCTGGTTTAACCGCTTGTCAGGTTTTCTGGGCTGTAATCTCCATAAGGCCAAACACCAGGTCTTTCTCTCACAGACTCACTTGGGAAGGTCCTAAAGCCCCATCTTCCAGTTAGCAGCTGAGTGATTAATCCAGGCTGTGCACTCGCATGAGGCTAGTGGCTTCCATATTGGACAATGTTTATACAGACTCTGAATCTGAGGTTCTGGCTTCAAATCCTTGTTTTGCCACTTGAAGGGAGAGGGGGAGCTTCAAAAACAGTTGGTGGAAATTTTCCATTAGCAGATGTAGAAGATAATGGCATTTGTGTGTGATCTTGAAGACCTTCACCTAGTCTCTCTATACTTCAAACTTCCCACTAGAAATCTAGGAGCGTTGTTTGTACTTTCCCTGAAGCCCAAACGTTCTTGGGAGGCTGGCATGAAATAGCTGATTCAAGGCACTTGGCCAGAACCTGGTGCAATGAGTGTTTGGGTGCTTTCTGTCTCTCACTTTCCTTCTCTCTCTCTCTCTCTCTCTCTCCACCCAAGTCCCCCACTCCTCCCCCCCACTTTCTGGCAGTTACATAATCTCTGTCATTTTAGTGCTGCTCTCAGTTTCCATATGGGCCCTCTAGTTCCAAAGCTCTGGCTCCATCAGCATAACTCCATGAGGCTTGTCAACAGAAATACAAAGCAGAGAGTGTGTGTCCCCCCTCCATCGACACTGGTTCCACAAGACTTTGCACCCACTGGCGTCTGATCTTCCTACATTCAGCATCATTGCATGTGTTATGTAAGTCTGCAGAATTTATAGACGGGTATTGGACATTTGGTATAATAGCTGATTTATGGAGTTGATCTGGACTAGGCTGAGATGTTTGCTTAATATGCAATTACTCTTTATGTGAAGTTCTTTCCTATATAAACAAGTGTCTATGAATTTGTTTCTCTAGTCAACAAAGACTAACACACTCCTATTTTGCACGCAGAGGGAACTTCATCAAGGAGCCTGAAGAAGACACCAGACACCTTACCTGTGAAGAAGATGTAGGTGGAGCCTGTTTTGGCCTCGTCCTTCCTGCAGACGTAGCCATTGCAGAGCTGCAGCCAGCAGCTGAATTCGCCCGTGTCCGCCGCAGTGGAGTTGACCAGGGTCAGCTGGCCATAGCGCTCATGCTGCCTCATGCTACAAACAAAAGAAAAGGAAGCAGGTTGGGCCCCAGTGGGGCCTTGCAGCCATCACTCTCTGCTTCTTTGTTCTCAGAGCCACCTCAGCCATTGTATATACTAAGGAAGAGCACATACCTCTGTGTGTGTGTGTGTGTATGTGTGTGTGTGTGTGTGTCTAGACTTGGAAGGAAGGAGGCAGAGAGAAACGCTTTCCTTAAAGGGAAATAATAAATGATCATTGTGTTTTCCAGAGAGGACCTCAAAGCTGGGATTTCCATTAAACCATAGCACAGGTGCATTAGCAGCGGAAGCTCAGCCCCAAGGCCTGGGGTGAGTGTGTTGCTCTAAGCCTTTGTTGCAAATGAAGACATGAAACTGCAGGATGGCCCGTTATCATATTAAAGATGCAAAGCTATTCCTTAAGGAAAACAAAAGTACTGGCTGCTAAAGATGCCAGGCCCTCAAGAGGCAGGCCCCACCCCTTGCATAGTGCTCAGTGCCCTTAGACATGCGGATTTGACCTTTGGCCCTTTGATTTCTGCTTTCTCTTTCTTGTGTCACCTCCACACCACAATCATTTCTTGTGTGATCTCCCCACTTCCCCTGTGGTGCCTGTGATGTCTGTTCTGCCAGTGCTAATCACAGGCTGGTTGGATTCACTGCTGAAAAGCTGTTGGTCCCACAGGTCTGTGCTGCCAAGAGCTGCCTCTGCACTCCTACTCCATCAACTGTGTCTTGTAAACTGAGCGGAAATCTCTCCTCCTTCAGGAAGCTTCTAATTAGAATCGACTTTCTCCTAGTGATGTCATGGGCTCCCTTGTCCTCTCCTGGGATACTCCCAGCTTCCTGTTAGGACACCAGCTGGGACACACTTGGAGGGCACAGACCGTGCCATGTTTGTTTGATGACGGAATATGGTAAAAATCCCACAAGGAAGGCTTGGATTGAATTTGCACTGAGCCCCAACACTGGGCCGGTGCTTCCCGGTGGCGATCTCCAACGTGAAGAGCAGACAGACATGGGGCTCCCTGGTTCACCAAGGAGGACACTGAGAGTCAGACAGAAGAGAAGTTGAGTTCCACAGAAGGTGATGGGCTGAACAAGCCTGCCCTGGAGTCATTACATGAAAAAATGCAGATAAAGTCTTTCAGGCAGTGCCTGCTTCGTAATTGTGTCTTACTTACACAGATTAGTAATTGCTATAAATATTGCTATGACGATGGCAACTCCCAGACACCCAATTTGGAGACAGTACAGCAAATAAAACCAGTAAACACTGAGCCTATGAAGAGCCTGTGAAGGGGTTGAAACTACTCTAGGACAAAGATCAGGGAAAGCCCACCGTGACTGCTTCAGAAAGAGGCAGCACTGTGGTTAGAGAGCACGAGGGCCCTCGAGATGAATCAAGCTGAACTCTAGAGGTGAAGGTGACGTTGGGAGGAAGAGCAAAGGGCAAGGGGATGAGGGATACTGTCTCAGGAGACTAGGAGTCTCAGAGCGCTGGGGGCTGGGCTGCTGCTTTGCTCCCTCCATGGCCTCTGAACTTCGTACTGGACTGGTGGAGAGAAGGCAATCAAGGAGATCAATGCAGTGGCTAGGATTAAGGGACAGATGGTTGACACCAGTCAGGGAGGTTCGGTCCACTCACCATGCAGAAGGGGACCAGTCACTGATGGGAGGCTGGAAGTGACAGAGCAAGGACCTCATGACAGGTGCCAAGAGAATCGGGATGGATGAGAAGGAAAAAGGTGGGACATGATGAGGCTGGTCAACGGACAAGTGTGGGATGCTAGGACCTGGGTTGGGTGTTAGGAGTGGAACTGAGAGAAATCCGAGGAATGCTGTTTGGGGAGGAAATTTTATGCTAAGCCGTGTCCAAGGGATTGGCGAATAAGATCATTTGTAAGGTTGATCAAATCATGTTTCTGTGTCAGAAAAGAATATAGATTTGTGTCTGACTGAAATGGAATGGCTGGGAAGAGAGGAGGTCGTGGTAGGTAGAGAATCACAGTTCGCTACAGGCAGTTTTGCATCTGTGATAACCCATGGGCCCTTTCCGTAGGGGTGGCCTGTGAGCAGCTGGAAAGGCAGACCTGGCTCTACAGCGGTCCTGGGGAGAGTCATCGGCCAGGTGGGATGAGCAGAAGCCAAAGGAATGAAACCAATGAGGAAAAAATGATCAGAAGAGAAAGAGATGGTTGAGGACAAAACTGAGAGTCAGAACTTGGGGATGCTGAGGAGAAGAAAGAGCAAGAAGACTCAGGAAAAGGAGCATCAAAGAGGCCATGGGAGAGGTATCTGACAATGGCAGCTGCCTTTCAGAGAGAAGCATGAAAATAAGCACACACGTGTGCGCACAGACACACATTTCAACTGACTGTATGGAAACTTGCACTAATCCTCAAAAGAGCATGTGGAGGTCATGTACTTGATGTCAATTTCATAATTGGGAGTCCATGGGTGGAGTCTAGCCTGTCAACCTGGAGATAGTCAATGAGTAGGCAATGAGATTTCTGTGTGGGCATGGCTTTCTCCTGAGAACTCTGGGAATCTCATGGTATTTCCTAATTGGAGAAGAGAACCTTGGGTCTCAAGTCTCCTGGAGTAGGTTTACTGACAAGACAAGATGGTGGCGTGCTGATAGATCCTGAGTCCTGGAACCTAGAGGCACCAGAAGAGAAGCCACGTGGGCTTGCCCTGATGGAACCAGACCTCTGGGGCTGGAGAAGCCACAGAGAGAACTCTGCCAGTATTGAGATGCTTCTACAGGCAATGGATACTGCTGATGGACCCTGAGCCCTGGAAACGAGGAGCCATGGGGAGACCCCTGCCAGCATCGGGATGGTTCTACTGCATGGGCTTTATGAGTCAGAAGGAGACGTTATAGACTGGTATCAGACATATGGGCTAATATTGGACTTATGATCTTGGACTGGACTGGGTTGGGATGCTTCCTCAATGTTCCATTCCTCTTGTATATAAGCCTTTCCCTTATATCCATATATGTGTTTATGTGTTTGTTTCTCTAGTCTAACCGGACTAATGCAGAGCAATTTCAGTTGGGAAGTTGGACCTGGGCTTTAGAAAAGATGAGGTCGAGTTGGGCAAACGGGAAGAGGAACTTCAAAATCTGAGCCCTTTCTAACGGAGCTTAGAGGTAGGTGGAGCTCAGAGATGGAGAACCAGTTCATAGTAAGCACCTTCCCCAGGTCCAGCCCCATAGAGCACGGCAGCATGTGAAGGGTCAGGTGGCATTCTTACCATACCCAGCAGGGAACTGGGCACATACCAGTGAAGCTATTGAGAAAAAGCCAATTCCACCGTGAAAGCTGCGCCCACATCTTTAGCAGGATTGGGGGTGGAAGGAAGGAAATGCACTGGAAAACATTTCTGGATTTTCCCACCCCCTCTTATATGTGAACAATATGAAACAGGAAACAAATTATTTAGCAGGATTACAGTTGAAATGCCTGGATTTAAAGTTTCCATCGCTACTGATGCCCTCACTCAGTCCAGGCAACAAATAGTCTGAAGGTTGGAATCCGACCCAAAGCCTCTGTGGGCAGAATCTGTCCCAGGAACAGAGCCCGGACTCGGAGCACCGTGAAGCTGCCATCTGGGAAGAGCCGTTTTCCCCTAAGGCCCTTCTCTTGCAACCACTTGACACCAGCAGGAAGACTGGAAGAAGTGGAGGGCTTATGGTAGCAAAAAGAAGTGCTGCGGCAAAATGCTAAGGAAACGTGTCATGCCCTAAGATAAGCACAATTTACGTTAATTCAAGGCAGTTCTGAACAACACATATCAGCTCATCTCGGGTTCTTCCAAAACCCAAACCAAACTCACGGCCATCCCGTCAAGTCTGACTGGCACTGGCCCTGGAGGCTTTTGAGATCATAACACTGCAGAGGAGTAAAAAGTGTCATCTTTCTCCCAAGGAGAGGCTGGTGGCCTGTTTTGAACTGCTGACCTGTGGACAGCAGCCCAATGTATAACCACTACACCACCAGGGTCCAAGTTCTTCTGAACTAGCCCTCGTAAGCCTGCTCCTGGACCTAGGACATGGGAGAGGCAGCACAGAGGAGAGGCTGCTAGCGCTGCTGGGGCCCTGGTGACAGTAGTGGGCTCTGAGTCGGACTGCTAACCATAGGGTCAGCTATTTGAAGTCACCAGCTGCGCCTTGGGAGAAAGGGGAGACTGGCTGCTTTCATCAAGGTGATGGACTTGGAAACCCATGGGGACAGCTTTACTCCGGCCAGTGGAGTCACTGTGAGTCAGAATCGACTCAGCAGCGCGAGGTTGGTAGTGGAGTGGTAGGGTTTGTGCTACTTCCTTTTCCTCTACCCCGGTTGCTACCAACATACTTCTCTCTGCAAGCCCAGAAAAGGCGGTTTGATCTGGGTTATAACATAATCGCTCACTTGATCCACACATATTGCTTCACCGTTTTACAAAGTCTGACTTATTTAATCTTGACAACAGCCTGGTGAGGCAGATACTATTGTTGCAGGTATTTCCAATGTTTCAAAATGTGCTTTGCATACACCCGTCTTGGAGTTGATTCTGACCCCGTGGCAAGTCCATCTGTGTAAAGTCGCATGTCCCATAGACTCTACCAGGGTGTAACCTTTTGGAAACAAATTGCCAAGCTTTTCTTCAGAGCACCTCTGGGTGAGTTCCAACCACCAACCTTTTAGCTTGTCATGAGGTTTTAACAGTGGATCCTAAGGACTCCTCCAGACGGCATTGGTGAGCACTGGTGACATGTTGATTGACTCCTATGCATGGCAAAATAAAACACTGCCTGGACCTCATCATCCTCACAGTTATTTGTCTGAGCACTTTGCTGCAGCAACGGTGTCAATCCATCCCCTTGAAGAACTTCCGTGTTTACACTGCCTCTCTACTTTACCAAACAGGATGTTCTTCTCCAGGGCCTGGTCTCTCCTGACAGTGTGCCAAAGTGTGGAAGAAAAAGTCTTGCCATCCTTGCCTCCAAGGGGCACTCTGACCACAGTTCTTCCAAGATATACTTCTTTGTCCTTTTGGCAACACCAATATTCTTCACCAGGTCCACAATTCAAATGCATCGATGTGTCTTTGCTCTTCCTTATTCAATGTCCAACTTTCTGAGGTGGCAAATTTGGTGTGTGGGAGGGTATCACTGCCCTCTGGTGGGAGTGGGAGGTCCAGTTTTGCTCCTGGAGAGCTGCTGCAGCCCACTGGCTTGGCGGTTCAAATCCAGCAGCAGCCCACTACGCCAACCACCAGGGCTCAACCAATGTCCAACTTTCATATGTAGAGTAGAAGATACTGTGAGTTGGGGCTGGTGCATATTAGCTCTCAAAGCAACATTCTTGTTTTTCAATATTTAAAGAGGTCTTCTGCAGCAGACTCACTCTCTGCAACGCGTCTCCTTTTTTTTTTTTTATCTCTTGACTGGTGCTTCCATTGGTCGTGTATTCAAGCAAGACAAGTTCCTTGACAACTTCGACCATTTCTCCAATTATCGTGGCTCAGCTATGAGGATTTTGAGATTCTCAACACCGTGTGATAATCATACTGAAAACTACAGTCCTTGATCTTCATCATCAAGTGCTTCAATTCCTCCTCACTTTCAGCAAGCAAGGTTGTGTTACCTGTAGGTTGTTAGTAAGCCTCCCTACAATCCTGATGCCACAGTCTTCTTCATACTACCCAGTTTCTCCGATGATTTTATCAGTGTAGATTGAATTAATAGGAGAGGTGAGAGGAGACAAGTCTGAAGCACACCTTTCTCAACTTAAAACCATTCCCTTCTTCTGTTTGCATAACTGCCTCTTGATCCATGCACAAGTTCTGCACGAGCACAATGAATTATTTCAAAATTCCTACTCTTCTCAAGTTTATATATGGTTTGTTATAATCCACACAGCCAAATGCCTTGGCATAGTCCATAATGCAATTTTTTCTGGTATTCTCTGATGTCAGCCATGATCCAACTGGCATCAGCAATGTCTCTTGTTCCGTGTCCTCTCTTAAATCCAGGTTGAACTTCTGGCAACTTCCTGCAACCACTCTCGGATGATCTTCAGCAAAATTTTACTTAGGTGTGATATCAATGACATTGTTCTGTAGTTTTCACAGTCTCTTGGGTCACCTTTTTTAGAAATGGGTACAAATATAGATCCCTTCTTGTCAGGTGGTCCAGTAGCTGTCTTCCAAATTTCCTAGCATAGATGAGTAAGTGCTTCCAGTGCTTCATCTGGCTGTTAAACATTTCAATTGGTATTCCATCTACTCCTGGAGTCTTGTTTTTGACTAGTACTTTCAGTGCAGCTTGAACTTCTTCCTTCAGGACCATTGTTTCTTGCTCATATGCTACCTCCTGAAATGGTGGAATGTTGACTAGTTCTTTTGGGTATTGTGACACTGTGTTCTTCCTATCTTCTTTTGATGCTTCCAGCATCATTCAATATTTGGCCATAAATTTTTTCAAGATGACAACTCGAAGTCTGGGATTTTTCCTGAGCTCTTTAAGTTTCAGATATGCTGAGTGTGCTCTACCTTTCTGGTCTTCTAGTTCTAGGTCTTTGCACATTTTATTATAATACTTCACTTTGTCTTCTGGAGCTGCCTTTAAAAATTTCTGTTCAGCTCTTTGACTTCATCATTTATTTGTTTTAGCTGCTCTACGATTAAGAGCACATTTCAGAATATCTTCTGACACCTTTCTCCTTTTTCAGTTTGTGATAACCTTTCTTCTTTTTTTTTTTTTTTGATAAATCATTTTATTGGGGACTCTGAGCTCTTATAACAATCCACACATCAATTGTCTCAAGCACATTTGTACATATGTTGCCATCATCATTTTCAAAATATTTCCTTTCTACTTGAGCGCTTGGTACCAGCTCATTTTATTCCCTCTCTCCCCACCCCCTCCCACTCTGTGAACCCTTGACAAGTTATGTTATTATTATTTTCATATTGTACACTGTCTGCTGTTTCTCTTCACCCACATTTCTGTTGTTCCTCATCTTGGGGAAGGGGGGGGAGTGGTGTATGTCAATCATTGTGAACAGTTAACCCTTTCTCCCCTACCCTCATAGTATGGCTACTCCCGTTACTGATCATGAGGAGTTTATCTGTTTTAATATTCCATGTGTCAAAAGTTCTTATGTGTACCAGTGTACATGCTCCAGTATAGCTAGATTTGTAAGTAGAACTGGGGTAATGTAGTGGGGAGAGTGGAGGAAGGGAGCATTAAAAAACTTGAGGAATGTTGTGTTTCACTGATGCTATACTGCACTCTGGCTGACTCTGCCCTACCTTGTGATCTTTCTGTATGGGGATGTCCATTTGTGTACAGATGGGATTTGGGTTTCCACTCCCCCCCTCATTCACATCAATATGATTGTTTGGGGTCTTCTGATGCCTGATATCTGATCCTTTTGAAACCCCATGATCACCCAGACTGGTATGCTTCTTCTATGTGAGTTTTGTTGTTTTCCTGCTAGATGACTGCTTGTTTACTTTCAAGCCTTTAAGACCCCAGATACTTTATCTGTTGGTAGCCGGGCACCATCAGTTTTCTTTACCACACTTACTTATGCACCCATTTTGTCTTCAGCGATTGTGTTGGGAAGGTAGGTATAATAGAATGCCAGGTTATTTGAACAAAGTGTTCTTGCAATGTTCACCTGCTATCTTAATTTAACATATTTGGACAGTGGTCTATGTCCTGAACATTATTATATAAATATACATACATATGTTCAAATATATATTCATATGTGCCCCCTTTCATTTCCTTACCTCCCCCTGGAACCGTTGGCCCCATTGTTTTCTCCTGGGGATTCTTTATCCTGTCTATCTTATATAGAGAGACATGAAAAAACAGAAAATAAAGGAAAGCCTATGAATAGCCAAGGCTATCTGTTGAACTTTATGAGTATGATCCAATCGAGTTGGATGAGGCCAAGCCCTGCCCTCATATCTACTTTTGGGATTCTTTGCTCCCCTTGCTGCTTTGTTGTACTCCCTTTGTGGTTTGCCCTGGTGTGGTGGGGTCAGACTGGGCACAGTTCTTGCATTGTGCCTCCAGTGTTATCTCCCATAGTGCTGTAGGCCAGTGAGGGGGCACCGTTCCTCATGGGAGGCCAGCCCTACACTCTTCTCTGTGCATTGGCTGCTCTAAGCTGGAAGATCATCCGCTGGGCATGGTTGGTCAGAATTCAGCCCACTCTCTTTTTCTCTCTCTTAGTTTGCTTCAATGTATTCTGAGTAAACATGCTTAATCTTCAACCTCTCAATTAGCAGTTTAGCACTTAATCATTGTACCACCCGAACCCTTGAAAGACGTGCTAGGCACTATTTGAAGAATTTTCCACATTTTGATTTATTAAATTCTCACAAACTGGCATGTTTTTGTTGAACATTTACGACTTGGCTACTACCAAAAAAAAAAAAACAAAAACAAAAAACCCTATGTTCAGACAGTAGATTTGGTTTTTGCTAAATGAAAAAAAAATCTGAAGAGGCCTTTTGCTTTAAAAAAAAAAAGGCAGAAAGTGAAACTGGCATTCAGCATTTGTTTTGCAGGAAGCCATTAAAAAGGCAGTACACAACCCAAGTAGGGAAAGGGGTCTCTCCAAGTTCCTTCCCTCCAGAGCCACCAAAGCCTTATCTATGTCAGAGCACAATAAGCAGTAGTGTTCTTTCAAACTGTATGTTATGTGGTCGCATCAAGGAGAGTTTTGCTTGATTTTTGAGTTTGAGAATGCTTACATCTTCTCCCCATCATTGAATGCTAATCACTTCTTTGCTGTACACCATGTGGGCTTACAGAAGGTTTTATAGGGAAGCTTTATTTCCAGACAGTGAAGGAAACGCATAGTTCTGTATTGTAGGAGAGCAAATGGAGACAGGGAGCTTTCTGAGGCTGCGCAGAAGTCGAAGCTCATTTTAAATAGGTTGCCCAGAGCCATCAACTGTCAACACCAAAATCTGTCTGTCCTCAAGTCACATTCAGAAATTGCAGAAAGCAAATTTAAGGGGTAAAGTGAAGAGAGGGGATTAACATTCAACTTTCATTTCAAAACTTCACAAGTAAGCTCATGCCACAAACAAGGAGCGGTACCAAATGTAAGAGAAAGATCCTTGCTTGCATATATTCCAGTGTTTGTAACCGTAGGCTATTTGCTTTGGGATTCCATGTGAGAATGTGTCAGAAACAATTTCTCCATGATGTGCTGGGAATGGAGCCAAAGCAAAAGGCTCCGAATCCTGGGAGACCGACAGTTGAGTCGGATGTATCAAAGCTGCCAGAGTGTATGATAAAAGAAAGGAGTAGATCTATATAAGGAGCTAGCAGAGAATCAAAAACACAACTGAGCAGCTGTACTCAAAGTAAAGAGAGTTCCAATATCAGATATTACCAAACCTAAACCAAACTTATGACCATCGAATCAATAATAACTCAGACCGATGCTGCAGGGCAGAGTAGGACTGCCCCTGTGGATTTCTGAGACTGTAACACTTTTTATTTTTTTAGGCATCACTGCCCTCAGGTGGTGGGAGTAGGAGGCCCAGCCTTTGCTCCTGGGAGCTGGAATTGAACCTCCACCCCAGTGGGCCGCAGTCCCGCGCTGAGTCCCACCGGGGCTCAGCCCC
>PVJH01030729.1:0-24503 GCA_004026705.1 Nesogale talazaci
TGGCAGCTGAGGCTGACAGAGCCTGGCATCTCAGTGTAGGCTGTGCTGTGCTGCCACCTGCTGGCACCACGACAGACTGCCGCTGCCCCCACTGTGCCACCCTGGAGGACGAGCTCCCCTGTTTTATGGATGTGGCTAAGGGCCACTGGACGCCACTGGGTGGCACTCGTAGGACAGTCTTCCACCCGCCTGGTGCCTGGCTTCCTGCTGACCCCACAGGGCCTTCCCTCAGGGCTGCCCACAGAACAGAGACTCAGTGCCATGCGGACTGTGTCCTGGTCCTTGGGAGGCCTGGCCTGAGAGCTGTGCCCAATGGCTCTGTGTCCCTGTTAGACAAAGAGGCTGTGGGAGGCCAGGGCCCTGCCCTACCCACCCCGTGTGCTGCCCTTCCTAACATCTGTCCTCAGCCTGTGCATCCCCCTCTCTGTGCCCTTGAAGAGCCAAGACCCTTGGGCTAATGTCTGAAGTTCTCTGGGAACCATCCCCTGCCTCTGAGCTGCCCCCAGTGGGGTCCCTGCGGTCAGCTCCTGTTCCTGCAGTTGTCTGCGGAAACTGGCTGGGCTCTGTCCTCATGTCCCCAGCTGCCCCACCCCAGCACTGTCCATACCGTGTCATGAATTCTGGGTTCCTTCCTGTGTTTCTAAATGGAGGGCAGACATCCTGACTGACAGACAGGTGACTGCACAAACAGCGACCCAGCCCTACTGCAGGACAGTCCCGCCTCAGTGAGATGCACCGCACAGGCCAGAGATAGGCTGCCCCCGACCCACGCCCCAGCAGGCGAACTGATTGGGTTGTGGGGAACAGGAGAGGTCAGTTGGCCCTGGCCCTGCCCCACGTGGCCTTGCCTGGGTGGCTGCTATCCTGAGCCTACCCCACTAGCAGTGTGTGGCCTGCCGTTGTGCCCTTTCCCAAACCAGAGGGCAGAAACTTCCGAGGAATGCTGCCAAGGTGGAGGCGAGGCTGACACATCTGGCCCACTGGCCTGGGCAACTGGGCAGCACATGTGGTTTCATGTCCCTGTGTTCGGGTTGTGACTTTCACTTGGGTCAAGGGCTTGATGTGCCTTAGCTGTTAACCTGGCCCTGGCCCGGGGGCATCTCGAGAGGGGCCAGACATGTTAACCTCGGACTCCAACTGTGTGATTTCACTGTTGCCCAAGGACCCTGCCCGTGACCCCCTTGCCAGCCAGCCCTGCCTCTTGACTTCCCTGAGTGCCTCCACCCCCACCGAAACCCCACGGTCTGGGGTCCCGTGCCTGCTTATTCCTCAACCTGGCTCATGGCCTGCTCAAAGTCCCCTCACAGGGAGCAGAGCCAGCTGCCGGACCTTCAAGGGAGTGGGATGGGGGCCAGGGAGACAGTGGGCAGCAGCGACAAGGTCAGGGTGAGCTGCAGTTGAGCCCAACACTTCCCTTTGCCCTCCCTGATGGCAGCTCCTGCAGCTGGCCCCTCCCACCGTGGGGCGACTCACTTTTCCCTTATCCCTACAGTAGGCTACGGCTCCTGGTTTGAGCACGTGCAGGAATTCTGGGAGCACCGCATGGACTCCAACGTGCTTTTCCTCAAGTATGAAGACATGCACCGGGTGAGTCCTGCTGGGGCACCAGCCTGGTCCGAGCACTCCCCATTGCCAGAATGGGGCTGTGTCACCCTGCCATGCTATCTGCCTTCACGACAGACAGATCTGGCTCCTCACGCTGACTCACCGTCGGCACAGCACCCTATGTGGGTGGGCACAGGGCCAAGATGGCCCGTCCTGGGGCTCCCATGGCCGGGCACCTCAGAGCGGGCCATTCTGGCTACAGCTGACCCTGCGGGGCCGCCTGTAAGTTGCTGGTCAGGACGCCTGCCTCTGCCTCCCCATCTGTGCCTGCTCAGGCAGATGTGGGTGTGAGCAGGGCACAGGCGGGCACCAGGTGCAATGTAAATGCCAACCGAGTCAGGGAGCGGCAGGGAGGTGGCTCAGGAGCCCTCAGGAACCTGCTTAGAGTTGGGGGCCGTCAAAGAAGTGCAGCCCAAGCAATGCCAGGGTCCAAGCTGGCCTGCCACACGGCTCCTAAGTAAGTCTTCACAGGAGCAGGTACCGGCCTTTCTCTGTCTCTGAAGCTTGGCAGTGAGGTGGTTCCCCCTCACTCACCCCACCCCCCCAGTGTGGCTGCAGGTAAGGACTTACCTGTTGTGCCTCCAGGCCTTCTTTCATCAGCGCTCTACTGGCTTTCCTGGGAGTCCAGGACCCCCAGGACAGGTGTCTCTCCTGCTGGGTCTGGGGACAATAGTCTCCTCCCCCTCCCTCTCCCAGTCTCCAAGCTGCCCCCAGAAGTGTCATGCTCCCTGTTCACTCAGCTCCTCCCTTCTCGGTGGTCACCACCAGTTCTCAGTCAGCTGCCCTGGTCACTCTCTTTGCCCCTCTGCCTGTCCTGCTTGCACCCCCAAGGGCAGGAGCATTCGACATGCCAGCACCAGGTGTGAGTGCACTGCAGGCACACGGCCCACCTCCCACGCTGGAGATTGGCCGACACTCAAACGAACGTGTGCAGCAGGCCTCGAGCCCCCACGGGCCCCACAGCCTCTCATCTGCATGCACCCTGCACCCTTGGAAGTTCCAGGTCGTCTTCGCACCACCGCCTTCTCTCTCTCCAGCCCTGTCCACTCGACTTACCACCTCTCCTCCATCCGCTCTCACCTGGGGCCAGGTCAGCGGGCGCCCCCTCCGTGTCTTAGGTTTGGCAATGCCTTGAAATCTGGAAATGACTCCCTAGCCTGGTGCTCAGGGGATGTTCCCCGACCGAGGGCTTGCTCCCCTGAGAGTTCTGTGAGCCAGTGCCCTAAACCCCTCACTGCAGTCTCATGGGCTGGCCAGCGAGAGACATTCTTTCCCTTCTATCAAGGACCTCCCTTGACCCTTGTTTACATGCACACACACACAACCACTGGCGCACAGTCCAGCACTTATTCTGCCCCTGACCTTGACGCCACCTGCCCAGCGGGCTGAGTCCTCAGTTTCCCCCACGTTCATGGCCACAGTAACCAGGCAGTTGTCGTTGTGAGGTCACCAGGCAGTACACTTCAGCTCCAGGTCCAGGGGGACCACCTGCCCTCCGGCCTGCCTGTCACTGGACCTGCTGAGGTCCTAGGCTCCACGAAAACCCATAAGCTCCCAGCAGGCGCTTCTAACCCAATAAAGGCCTCAGCCGCGAGGGCCTGGGCGGTGTGAGCATGTGAGGGTCTGGCTGTATGAGCGCAAGGGCCTGGACCAGGTGGGCCAGGGAGCAGGCGTGACGGTGTGAGCTGGTTTGGCTGTGGTGGGCGACAGCTTCAGTTGGGAAGGGACCCTACATGGCATTTCCGGAGTCAGCACCACCCATATTTTACCCCAAAGGCTGTGGGCCCCTACAGGGACCCTCGGTGCCTTGGTGGTCGTGGGGGTGGGGCAGGGTGGGAGATTGCGGTCCTTCACCATGGTGCCGGCCCAGCAGCTGCCTGAGTGCGTGCGGTACTCCCATGTGCTTGGTGGGGGGAGGGCGGGGAGGGTGCATGTGTGCAGCCAGAGAAGCAAAACATGTACATACATGTACACAAGGTAAGACATTTATGTTGAGAGAATAGTTCACACCACTGTAGGTGCCTTCAGGTCCAAGTCCAAGTCTGCAGGGCTAGAGACTTCTGACCATGAGGGTTGATGGGCCTAAGATCAGCAAATTGATGGCCAGACTGGTGGCTGGTGACAGCAGGGACGAGCGAGTCCAAGGTTGACCAGTCAGGTGGCAGGCCTTCGAGAACCCTAGGCTCAGCGGGTAGTGTGGCAGGCTGTAGGTTCAAGTGCAAAGAACCGCAGCGGGCCAGGGAGCCATCTGCGGGATACAGACCCAGTGGGAAGGCAAGCAGGCTTTCCCACTGCGCCAGCCCCACCTGAGGGAACCGTCTTTCAGTTGCATCCAGTGGTGACCTGATCAAGGGGGTCGCGATCCACCTTAATAATACAGCTGATGGGTCTCGTGGAGCGGGTCCCACTGCGTGGTCAGGCACAGCATGGGGTTTTCCAGGCCCCAGCTGCTGAGTCACCGTGAATGCTGGCCTGGCACAGGCAGGAAAACGGCCTCACACAGGCCAGCCTGTCCCTGTGACAGGCCTTCTCCCAGAAGCTGCTTTCTGCCGATTTGCTCACCAGCGCCAGGGGAAGGGCCGTCAGTGGTCCCTGCTTCAGGGGACGTGCCTCCTGTGCCGGGGGGCACCGCTGGCACCTCCAACCCTGGTCTGAGTGCCGCCGGGGGACACTTGCTGAGAGTCTGGGGTGCCCTGGTGTTTCCTGGCGAGGCTTGGAGGTCAGGTGCACGAGGCTGTGCCAGTAGTGGGGCCTCCCTGTGTGGCTGTGTGCCAGAGCTTCTGATTAGCCAGGGAGGTGGCCTGAGCCTAATGGCGAGGCGGGAGGACAGGACTGGCACCCCGAGGGACTGCCCAGGCAGGAGGACAGGATGGGGGGCCCAAGAGAGCTCACCAGGCTTCACCCCCGGGAGCCCTGGAGGGGATGTTGACTTGCTGCTGCTGGGAAACAGCCAAGGGTAGACGCCCGTCTGCACCGGAGCCCCCTGCGGACCTGGGGGGGGCAGGGTGGGGGGCGTCCTGCTTGGCAGTGCCGGTGTTGGGGGTGGGGCTGGGATGCATGCCCAGGTGCGGTTGCCACCTCTGAGCCTCCTGTGCTGCTCTATCCCCCAGGACCTGGCGACGATGGTGGAGCAGCTGGCGCGGTTCCTGGGGGTGCCGTGTGACAAGACCCAGCTGGAGGCCATGACAGAGCACTGCCACCAGCTGGTGGACCAGTGCTGCAACGCCGAGGCCCTGCCTGTGGGCCGGGGTATGCCCAGTGACCCCCCCCCCATTCTGGGGTGCCCCCTCCAGCATCCCTCAGGGTCCTGTTAGCAGGATTCGTGGGGGCACTCAGGACCTGCTCCCCACAGTCGGGGACCAGGTGCAGGCCTCTAGGCTTCACGGCCGGACCCAGGTGCAGCTTTGGCCAGAGCTCACATCCCCCAGGGTGCTCCAGTCCGTGAGGGGAAGCGGGTGGGGGTGGGGGAAGTGTCCTGCCAGGAGCTGTTGCTTCTCTCGTTCATTCAACTCAGTTTGCTAAGCAAATCAAGAGACCCCTCCCACTATTGGAGAGGGAGGAGTACACAGGCGGCCCTGGGGAGGGAGATGGGATATAGAGTGTGTGTGTGGGGGGGGGGGGGGGGGGGGGGGGGGAGGGGACAGGTACACAGAGGGCCTGGGGAAGGAGACGGGAGATGTAGAGTGCTCCAGGGGTGGGCGAGGAGGCTCGAGTCGGGGTACTAGTCCTGGCAGGAATGGTCTCCCGATCACCCAGGCTGCTCGCCCTGTGCAGCGGGTGCTTGGAGCTGCCCTGTGGGGAGCAGGGGCCCCCGACGGAGTGGGCTGTGGCCCACACCCACCCTCTGGTAACTGTGCCCCTGAGCAGCCTCCAGCGGTGACTTTGGAACCTGCTTGCGTGGCATTGGGGGACCGCCAGCACCCCCTTCAGGCCAGATCAGCACTGCTGCTCCCTGACTAGAGCCCCAGGCCTCCCCAAAGGTGGAGTGCAGCCCCCTGTCAGACTGGCCACCCGGCCAGCCACTCGGGCAGTGGGGGGAGGGGCCGAGCCTGAGCTGGGGCCGCGCCTGCAGGGGGGGGCTGTCGTCTGAGACCAGCATGCTCTGTGACTCATTTCCTGGCTGCATCCTCACCAATATTTATGATTTAAAGTTTATTTGCTCTGTTTGCTTTTGCTTTTGCTGTTTTGGTTCACCCTGAATGTGACCCTCCCGGCCCCCTCCTGGGTCATGGTGCGGCGAGGTGGTGCCAGGAACACGCCGCCTGCCCCTGTGCTCCCGCGGAGTGCCGACCCCCTCCCTTGGTTTTGCTTTATTGCCCTGTTTTGGTTTTGTTTTCTTTTAGCACATTGCCTCTTTGCTCAGAAGACCCCCGCGGGAGAGAAGGCTGGGGCTTGAGTAGCCAGCCACATTGCTTAAGTTTGGTTCATATCCCATCATACATTGCACTGTCTTGATTCCAAACCCTAAACCAGGTAGGTGACGACGCCCCTGATGAGCTCTGGACCTCTGCAACTGAGAGAGAAACTCTTGGGGGAAGGGAAAAAACAACCGGGTGTGGTTGCTATAGATGATAGACGCGTCTAGCGCTGCCCCTTGGTTCTCATTAGCATGTTGCAGAAAGCGGTGGCCAGGCCTGCCCTTTCTGAGGGTGGGGAGGTGAGCCGCTCAGCCCAGGGAAGCCCCGGACAAGGTGAGCAGGTCAGCCGGCCAGTGCAGGCCGGTGCTGCTCTCTGAGCGCCGGCCAGGACCAGGGCGCGGCCGTGGGGCAATTGGTACAGGCTGAGAGCCGGGCACAGCTTTTTCTCAAAGCTGTTGGCCTCAGAGAAGCTGGGAGGGCATCCAGCCCCCAAGGGTGTGTGGAAGCAGCGGGGGCAGAGCTGCGGGGGCAACAGCGTCACCGTCCCCAGCCATGCACAACCAGACACGCTCCAGACGGGCACTTCATGAAGGAGGCAGGGCAGTATGTTCTGTTAGCCTGCCAGTCACAGGATCAGTTGTTCGAACCCGCAGGCCATGCCGAGGGAGAGATGAGGGAGAAGTCGTATAGTCTTAGAGACCCTAGAATAGGACCCCCATGCGGCATGAGTCCCAGCCCCTTGTCACCTCCTGAAGCTCCCCCTGGGAGCTCCACCATGGGGTGGAGGCAGGGTCTCAGAGAGAAGGTAAAGGTGGCTGTTACACAGGGTCTGTGGCCCCTATCGTGCTCTCCACCTAGAATTTGCCACTGTGGGTGGCTGTAAAACCTCTGCTCCTGACCCATGCTCTGGAGCCTCTCGACTGCCACCAAGTCTTTGCCTTTTGGGTGCATCCCCCCCGCCTTTTCCAATTCGCCTGAAGCACAGTCGTGGTGGGCTGTGGAGGCTGAGCGAGCCACAGGGCGTGGAGAACCACAGCCCCGGGACGCCCACGCAGGAGGTAGTCACCTAGCAGAGTGGCCACCGGAGGCAGCTGCTCCCGGCTCCATTCATGCCCCACGCCTCGGTGGTCCAGAAAGGTTGGAGGCCCGCTGCCTGGCCAGTCCCACTGCCCGTGTCCAGAGAAGGGTCCAGGAGCCTCCCTGGAGCCAGGCAGACATCCCCGGGGCCTGGTGGCCGTGAGGCGGCGGCCAACTCTGGTTTGTGTTTCAGGGCGCATCGGGCTGTGGAAGGACATCTTCACCGTGTCCATGAACGACAAGTTTGACCTGGTGTACAAGCAGAAGATGGGCAAGTGTGACCTCACGTTTGACTTCCACTTGTAACTGCGGCAGCGGCCACCTTGCATGCTCCCGGTACCCCCACACTTCTCGTCGCTAAGCCGTCTGTGCCCAGGCAGCGCTCGCCCGGCAGACTGGAGGTGGCGGCTGGGCCCCCCCGCGGAGCCTGAGGTGCCCGGAGCACAGCGTTGGCGACACGCACCCAGAACCTCTCGCAGCCCCCCCTGGCGATTGTAATTTTGCGGAGCTCTCCCCGGGGAAGCTAAATAATGTCCGTAAACCAAAAACAAGCCCATTTCCCAGGGGCCAAGAGTGGGCTGGGCGATGGCCGAGCACACCTCAGCAACTTGGCCCTGTGGGTGAGGCAGGGGACTCGGGTGACTGGAGTCCTGGCAGGCGTGGCACAGACTGCATGAGAGAGTTCCAAGTCCTGGGCCTGCCTGAGGTGAAGCAGAAGCCGATGCCATCCCGCCTCGGAGAGAGAAGCCCCCTCCCTGCCCACACGCTGTGGCGGGCACCGGTCCAGAACAGCCCCTGCGGGCCGTTGGACGGGAGTGCACGCGGGGACAGCAGAGGCGGCCACAGAGGAGGGTTTCAGTGAAATCGCAGCCTGCTCTGGTGTGGGTCCCCTGAATCCCTTCCCTCCTTCCTGCCGGCAAGCAGAGGCCCAGTCACGCCGCCCCTTCCGCCCGCTCCGCCTGTCTCTGCGCCGGCCTGGCACCGCTGAGGGAGGGGCCTCCCCGGGGCCCCCGATGCAGCTTGCAGCAGGCAGCCGGCTGGGATATTTTCTTTCTATTTTTCTATTTTTAGTACTGGAGGGATGTTCCCGAGCGCCCCACTCTCCTTGCTTGCTTGCATCACAATAAAGGCACCTTCCGGGCCCCGTGTCTGGCGTGTGCTGGCGGTTCGCCGCACGCCCCCACCCCAGGGTCCTCCAGACCACCCAGCACCTCAGCTGAGGGCCTCAGGGGAGAATCCATGCCCCTCCACGCTCAGGGCGGGAGTTGCACTCGAACGTTTCCCCAGTCCCCGTTGCAGAAGGAGCTGCAGCACCTGCCCTTCAGCCCCTCACTGTCCCCCAGGGTCTGGAAGCTTCCTGGGGCGGGGGGGGGGGGGGGGGGGGGGGGGGGGGGGGGGGGGGGGGGAGGAAGGCAGGACTGACTGCTGGCTCTCGGCAGCCCAGTCAGTGGTGGAAAGGTGCCCCTCATCGCCCCCACCCCCACCCTGCCATCCTCCTACCTGAGATGGGAGGCCTCCAGCAGACCCTTCATTCTCAAAGGGGGTGGCTCTGCTGGGCACGTGCAGAAGCCTGGCATGGAGCTGGTGCCCGGATGGCGTGACGCCCAGGCGCGCCATCCTCCAGGGGCTTGGGGGCCACGCACGGGGTCACCTTGCTTTAGGTGCTCCTTCACTGGGCAAGGTTCCCGTGAGCCGGCCTGCCTTCTGCAGCTCCCTGGGTCGGGGGTAGGGGTAGCACGTGGTGCACAAGCTGCATGCAGATGCATTGGTCAGCTCTGGGGTGGGGGCCCTGGCTTTGAGCCAAGACAGGAAGGAGGGGGAGGCCTGGGCCAGGAGAGCCACAGGGGGTACCTAGAGACCCATCGAGTTAGCTGCTTGTAGGTCATCAGAGAAGGGCTTTCACAGGAAGCAAACCCAGTTTGTTGGTGGTTGCAGGAACTTGGGTGGGGAGTGGCACGAGCACGTACGTCACCTTGCTGTGACCCACACGATGTGGGGGATACTCTGCTTGGGCCCCAGAAAGGGGCATGCCGGTTTCGAGAGACCACAGATGTTGCCCTGCGCCCTCCAGAGCTCAGACCAAGACAGGTGGCCTGCAGGTGAAGCTGAGCAAGGGGCACTGGCGGGCCTGCGGCAGCCAGCCAGTCACGGTCCCCATGGGTCCCTAATCACACAGGCCTCCCGTGCCCTTCCACTTCCTCACCTTCCCATCCCACAGACCAGCAAGACTCCAGGACAGGTTTGGGGGACTAGCTTCTGCTAGGTAAGGACTCAGGCTTGTGGGGGACGTCCATTCCTGGCGCCAGGACCCTGCAACCCGGATCTCGCAACTGTTTTTGGAAACCAACATGGTACCGGAAGAAGCACCTTCTGACGTGCACCCACCTGCGGCGCTGGGACCTGCCCCGCGGCACTGTGGAAGGAAGGCCTGGCTCCCTGTTTCCAAGAAGTCTTCCAACACGGGAGTTCCGCATCACCCTTCCCCTTCCCCAGGTCCTGGATCGTGCACTGCAGGGATCGTTGTCCTCATGTGCGGTGGGGGAGGAGTGGGGAGAACAGGGGTAGTTGGGGGTGTTATAACAGTGACACTACTTTTATCTTGAAGTCACTCTGAAATGGTAAGTCCCAAATGAAAGGACATCCCGTCCCCACCGCGCAGAGTGGCCCCCTATGCCAGTCCGCGTGCCCCCTGGGGGTCGAGTCACTGTTGGCTACGGACCCACGCCGGTCCCTCCTCAGCCTCCACTCCACCTGGCTGAGGGACGGCGTACCCCAGCGCTGCGGAGGGATCCGACTGTGGTCCCCAGGACGCTCTGCTGAATGCTGAGATACCGCCAGCCAGCACCCACCACCACCCGGGCTTGCAGGGCAGCTCTCCCCCCACCACCCTCTTCCAAGCTGGATGGCAGTGCCGTTGGTAACGATGTCCACTCAGCACTCACTGCCCCTTCCTGCCCAGCCGACCTCACCCTCCCACATCATCAACCCACTCCGCTGCCCTCAAGTCAGTCTGTACTTAGTGATCCCAAAGAATGGGGTACTGTGCCTGCACAGGGATTCCCAGGCTGGGATGGGATGGAGCCCCATGGCGGGGCAGTGGGTTGTGAGTTGAGCTGCTAATAAGCCGTTCAAACCCACCCGCAGCTTTGCGGGAGCAAGATGAGGCTTTCTGCTCCTGTAAAGGGTTTCTCTCGGAAATCCCTACCCTACTGCTTTGTCTGGGTTTATCAGAGAAACAAATGCATAGACACTCATGCGTCTATAAACGAGCTGTATATCAAAGAGCAAATGTATACTGAGGAAACATTCCCAGTCCAGATCGAGTCCGTAATCTGATTCCAGTCTCACCATTCCTCTTCAGACTCATACAACGCGTGCGATCATACTGAATGATCACAGGCCGGTGGGTGCAAAGTCTTGTGGACCCAGTGGTGGTGAGAGCATCTCAGTGCTGGTGTGGGTCTCCACGTGGCTCCTCCAGCCCCAGGGCTCTGGCTCCAGTGTAGCCGATGTGGCTTGTCAGCAGCAAGAGGAAGCAGAGTGGGTGGACGTGGACTTCCCTATCTGCCTCATTGCCTCCAAATGAGAGCTATCAAGCTGTGACCTGACTGACCGGCTAACGCCCCCACCCCCTTCACTCTGAAGAGTCTCAAGTTGACACCAGGTTAGGTAACTACCACACCTACTACTGTGGCTAGAGGGTTGCCACGGTCAACCCAGTGGCCAGTGAACCTTTACGGAAGCATATGGCCACACCTTCCTCCCTTAGGGCAGCCGGTGGGTTCCAACCGCTGACCCAGCACTTAGCGGTCCCTGTAGAGTCAGACTTGTGGCAGGCGTGGCATGTGGTCAGTGAACCAAACATCCCTCAGGTGCATGCCTCTGGGACGCTAAAATATGGCCACAGGACTCAGTTCTTGGTAGCTCACCGCCCACCAGGACTGAGCGGTCCATCCCCTACCCCTGCCATCTCGTGGTGGCAAAACCCTCCTCAGCCTACTGCCTCTGTCCCCTTCCTCTCATGCCTGTCGGGGCAGTGACCACCTGGAGAGATGCCCTCACCATGCCCACTCTCCTTACCCAGGTCAGGGAGGGGCGTCCAGTCAGTCCCTGACCAACATTGCCTGAAGAGTGAGCAGCGACATCTTCACCCAGCAGCTCCTGCTCTGCCCCGTGGACTCATGTCCCCCCATGAGGAGCCCAGCCCCAACCACGGCCCTGGCCCTGCCCCGCTACAGCTTGGATTCCGGTCCTCCCTATTCAAAACCAAACACACCACCAGCGGTTCCCTGCAGCCTCCTCGACCCTCGCGACCAGGGCAAAGTAAGAACTGCGGGGTGGATTTCCAAGAACGGGACTCTACGGGAGTAGAAAGCCCCGTCTTCCTCTTCCGGAGCCGCTGGGGGTTTCAAATTTCTGGCCTCGTGGAGCGAGCCCTCGTTCTTGCAGATGCTCTGCGGAACACGGAGCCCGTCTTTCCTGACCACGTGCCCAAAAGCCTGTGTGCGCCCAGACAGGCCTTCCGCCAGCGTGTGGTGAGAGGCGGAGGTGTGGGCGCAGTCAGGCGGCGAGGCGCAGTCAGAAACGAAGAGTACAGAAAGGCTTTATTGGGAACACTAACTCCCGGGCAGGTTTGGTGGCCCGTAAGTTAGACTGGAGAAGCTACACCCGCTAGTGGGGTGCTGGGATACAAATAGGGTTTGAGCTCCAGGCGTGTGGGCTGAGAGAAAAGGGGGGTTTCTTGGGCAGCGCTTGCCAGTTTCAGGTTTGGAGATGATCTGTTAACAAATCATCTCTCGGTTCAAATTGCTTCCCAGAATGTTAGCGGGGGCCTCCGTGCCCTGCCCAGGGAGAGGCTGTGCCCTACCTGGGGAGATCAGCTCTGAGAGGCCAGAGGCGAGGGTCGCGAAGTTCATCTCCTTGTGAGGGCGGTGCAAGGGGCTTCCCTGTGCGACCGACCCCGGCCCACACACATGCCACGCACAGTCGATATTCGCCCACGCCCTCGACCCTGCCTCTGCCACATTTATGATCTCTTGTCCACTGTCTCCGTGCCCAGCAGGCGATCGAGAGAAGAATGGGGCTGGTTTCAGCCGCGGTGCCCTTTCAGGGGGTGTCGCCAATGAAACCGATGCTGCCACGGTGTGGGAATGCGCGCCCCGCCCCACGAAAGACGCAGGAGGTGGGCCTGACAGAAGCGGTGGGGGGGAGGGGAGAAGCACGACGACGGAGACCCGGAGCAGGAAAGGGGGGGGGGGAGGCGAAGACCGTGAAAAGCAGCAGGGTGTGAGCGAGAGCTGGCAACTGGGCCAGGACGGAGGGAACAGACGAGGGAACCCACCAGGTGGTGGAACCGGAGAACACCCTAAAATGAGCACCTTCTCTTCCTGGCCTGGAAGTTGGGGCACCGGGGTTCAAATCTCTGGAAGGGAGCATGGAAGAGCCGCCCTGGGTAGCCTCACGAAGCAGCCTCACTCGGGTCCCTTCTAGCACAAACCGCCCAGGACTCCCGAGGGGGTTCCCACCATGGCTCCGGAGAAGAGATGCGGAACCGGAGTGAGTGGGTGGGGGCCCGCCGATTGTGCCAGTGACAGGCCGCCCCAGCCGGGGCAAGGCAGACTCGTCCCAGGAGCACCTGTCACCCAGTGAGGGCCCACAGTCCCCATCTCCAAGGCGTACGGCGCGGATGCCAAATCCACGCGTCAAATGACAGCTCGGTTTTCACACTTAGATCCCTGCGCGCTAGCTGGCACGGCGCGTCGGAGCCGCAGCCCTTCACGCTGTCTCTCCACCACCCATCAGCGAGTCTGGGCGCTTTTAAAAACACCTCCAGGAAGCCAGAGAACGCGGAATGTGTTTGGGAAAGGGGCGGGGGGCAAAAAAGATGACAAGCCAGCCCCAAGTCAGCGAGCGTGCTCCTCTTCGAAGTTGTCATCTTGACACGTATCCGTCGTGTTGGGCACCAGCTGGGAGCCAAAGTCTGAAAATACCACCAGGAGGCCGCTGCAGAAGGAGCCACCCCAGTGGAGCCAACAGGGGACTGCTTTGCAGCTTACCAGCCCCCAAATCGTCAGTCAACTGGTTCAAAAATAAACGTCTTCCCTAGCACCCCCCACCCCCTCCTAGTTACAATCCGAGGTGTTGCTCGTTGCCCTGGAATCTGCTGCGACCCTCTGAACACCAACAAGAAAGGGTGCCCAGCCCCCATGCCATCGTCAGGACCTCGGCCTGCCTGAGTTGTTTCGGTTCTTATGGGAACCCTGGTGGCAGAAAGGGTACACGTTGGGCTATGATCCACCAGGTCGCCTGTTCAAAACCATCAGCCATCCTGCAGAAGAAAGACAGGGGTCTTTCTATTCCTGCGAAGCATCTGAGAAGCTCACAGGGTCGTTCTGACCTGTGCTGTGGGGTAACCAAGAGGCCTCACCAGATCAAGGGCAGTGAGTTGGGTTTGGGAGTTTGCTAGTGTATGTGGCCTGCCTTCCCCTGTGGGGGACTCATCTTTTAGCACCAACTGTCTCAGACAATGTTGGGGGGGGGCAGCGGGGAGGAGAATTTCTCTCTAGGGTTTTCACTGGTTGCTATTGGGAGATGGATCTCTTGGTTTCCCTCCTGTGTTAGTCTGGGTTGACTAGAGAAACAAATCCAGAGAGAGAGACTTATATGTAAGAGAGAACTTTATATCAGAGCAATTGTACATTAACATCCCAGTCCCGTCCAGATCAAGTCCATAAGGCCGATATTAGTCCATATGTCTGATACCAGTCTATAATTTGCTCTTCAGACTTCTGCCACGCATGCCATGATGCCGAATGCAGGAAGATCATAGGCCAGTGGGTGGGAAGTCTTGTGGATCTAGCGGCAGTGGAAGAACCTCAGCGCTGGTGTGGGTTTCCTTGTGGCTCCTCCAGCCCCAGGGCTGTAGCCGCATCAGCCTAGCTTCATGGGACTTTCAACAGGAGTGTCTCGCAGAGAGAGAGAGAGAGAGAGAGAGAGAGAGAGAGAGCATCTGACCGCTAGTGAGCTATTTTTCTGTGTGTTGTCGCCAAATCAGCTCATCAAGCTGTGACCTGATTGACAAGGTAGACTCCACCCCTTTGCAAGTTGACAGGAGATTATGTAACTGCCACGCCTTCTTGGTCCGTCTTTGTCCGGAAGCTCAGCCCAAACCCATCTACCACGCGTGGTCTTGTGGGTCTTTGAAACACTGGTGGCATAGCTTCAAGTCACCACAGCGTGACACACTGACAGACTGATGGGTGGTGGTTACAACCCACATTTCATGTGACTTCCGGGGAGGAGATCTCAAATATAGTTGGCATCTGGCATCTGGGAACCGTGTCTCTCTTGGTCTATGGACTGCATCCTCAGTGGCCCTGTCCTTTCTGACTGAATATCCTCCTTTGGCCTTTGAGGCTCAGTGGAGGCATGATCTACTCCCAGGACTCTCTCTGATTTCTCCTTCCCACTGCCAGCCCTGGGGAAGGCCAAGTACTCTGTCTGGAGTTGCTGCACTTCTTACCAATGCTTGGGTACAGCAACTCTCTGCTTATAAGGCTTCTTGAGATGACAGACCGTTCTGTGGCACATGATATTCTCTACTCCCCCCCCCCCCCCCACGAAGTTATTGCAATGGCCACACAGAACTCACAGACAACACTCACAATTACAGGGTTTACTAAGGGAGCTCGCCCAGCCCAGTTAAGGTGTTCATTCCATGACCTTCACTCCACCCCAGCTTTTACTTCCCTTCCGTAGCTTCGATGGGCTGGCTTGCCTTCTTAGATCCCTCCACCACCACCCCTGCCCCCTCTTTAACTGCTGCTTGGTCATGTGAACCACTTGTCCCAAGTTAGCCTTGAACCTCAGCCTCCAGAATGCCATCTTGAGTGAATCTGAGCACAGTGACATGGAAACATTGACACAATGTTGGCCACGGGTGGCTCATCCAATACTGCTTCCCTGGAACTCTCCGGAGAAGATGCCCCTGCTCAGAGAACACACGATAGGGATGTCCCCGCTGTCATCATGAGACAAGATATGGTCACATCTGCCTAGAATGGTGGGGTGTTCCAGGAGCTAGCACCTGACGTTGGAAAAAGTCATTAACGACAACAAGACCTCGTTGCCTTTTGAGTCAATGCTGTCTCACAGCATTCTGAGAGGACAGGGTCGAACTGCCCTCTGTGTATTGCTGAGACTGTAACTCTTTAAAGGGGGAGAAAGACTCATTTTTCTCTGTTGGAGTAGCTGATGGTCTGAAGGTTGGCGGCCCAGCACAGATCCCACCATGACATCACAGCTTCTGGAAAGAGCTAATGTTCGGTATTATACTGGCTCACATTCGTTTTTAAGTCATATTTCCAAAGTGGTTGCTTTCAGCCCCCAATAACAGAGACTGAGGTCTATTGGTCTCCCTGTCCCCACACAGTGCTTAACACAACCCTGCGTTCCTATCAGGTAATCAATAAATGCTTGCCACCTAACTAAAGGCAGATGAAATGCTAAAAGGTACTAACTGCAAACTGTCACCAGCTCTTGGTTCCTAGGATGGGAGAATAACTTCTGCTTGTTCACCCTCATCTCAGTCATGGAATTGCTCTTGTCAAACTGCCACGGCTCATTCTCCTCTGTTGTCTCCCAGAGAAACTTCCGATGCCAAGAGTCCTTAACATCTCCGACACCAGGATTCTCTCCGGTGGGATCGTGTTCAGGAGCAAGAACAAATCCCTGTCCGTAAGTTCCTCTTCAAAGTCACGCAGCCACATGCAATGATGCAGGAAGATCGCAGGCTGGTGGGAGCAAGGCCATGTGGATCCCATGGTGCAGTTGATCACAGAGCCCTGGCAGGCCCCAGCCTGGCTCTCCAGCAGGAAGGGGAAAGCATAAGGGGGTTGAGAGTGAGGTGGTGCAAAGCGCCAGTTCACAAGAATGAACATGTAACAATCTCTTGGTCTAACAATGAGACAGCCCATATGTCTCTGAAGTACAGAGGAGATATTTACCAAAAACAGCGTGGTGTGTCGTGTCACACCTCTGGTAAGACTGGTCAAGAGTGAGAGGTAGCATGTGTGGACAACTGTGGGTGGCAGGGGGGTGATGGGAGAATGGGTGTGGGAAGTAAAGGACTTCTTTTTCTTTATGGATGGGAGATAGCAGATACCACTTTGAGTTGGAGGGAAAGGGAGTGAGAATGTAACTGAATGTGTCCTTGGTGTGAGAGGGGAATAGTCTCTCTCTCTCTCTCTCTCTCTCTCTCTCTCAAAAGGGGAAGCCCCCTTTTGTCTCTGGACTAACCATTCTGGCTTCAGGCTCCCTGGATACCCTTAAACAGGATTGAGGATCCCAAAGAACATTGCTGTGGAAGTTATAGAATTGTCAATTTGAAGATTAAGAGTGTATGATCTGATAATCAGATCATAGTCAATGAGGCCTCTATGTGGGTATGGTCTTTCCCCTGAGAATTCTGGGAAATGTGATACTTCCTCCTTGGAGGTGGGGGGCTCTCTGCTCACACCCTGGGAGACATAGGAGCTGACAAGACACATGGACCCACCCTGAGGCAGCCCTGGGTGCTGAGAAGCCATGCAGAGACCCCTGCCAGCGCTGAGATGTTTACAACGCCACTCGATCCAAACTCTTTGTGTCCACCGGCCTGTGATCATCCCGCATTCAGTGTCATTGTCTGTGTTTCGTGAGTCTGAAGAGGACTTTATAGACTGATATTGGACTTGTGGGCTAATATCAGGCTTGTTCTGGCTGGGATGTTTTCTCAATGTTCAATTGTTCTTGTATAAAAACCTCTTTCTTACACACCTGTGTGTGTCCGTGGACTTGTTTCTCTAGTCTACCCAGACTAGCACGATTGCCTATGCTGTTTCTATTAATATTGGAGAGAAAACTGACAGCATTGAACAAGGTTAGCAGTCATTTACTTAAGATAACAAGAATAAGCCCATAATTGGAGAACACACCCCTTGCTTTTTATTATTATTATTATTATTGTTTTTTAATGAAAAAGAACAAGCTCCCCAATGGACAGTGAGTGAGAGGAGAGGCACTGTTGCACATTTGGGAAAATCTCTCCCACGCCTGGCCGAATCCAAGACCCTGGATGCCCACGTCCCCCGGCTGTGTTCCATCTGTCGAGAGATCCCGCCACATGGAACCTCCAGAAAGTGCTGTCATACCCTTGCATGAGAAGGAGCCCGAGAAGGACAAATGACGTCAGTTTTGTTCTGAAAGGAGCTTCAACCTCATGATCCCCAGGCCACACTTCCAGGGCCGCTGACCCAAGCCAGGAAGTCCCAGGGAAGGCAAGAGGGAAAGGGAAATGGGGCACGCTTGGAGGGAGGGGCCTTAATCTTTGGGGAAGCAGTTGCGCAGCTCCTGGGGAGAAGGCACGGTGACGGACTTCCGTGAAGACTGCAGTCAAGGAACCCCTCGGAGGCAGCTCTACTCTGCCCCCCACCCCCAGGGTCCTGATGAGTCACGTCAGCTCCGGGACACCCAACAACAACATAAGAGTACTAGTCTCTCCGGACAAGAGCAAAGAAGAGACGGACAACCATGACAGTGCTGTGCTCCATGCTGGCGGGCTGTCCCTTCTCCAGGAGATGAGAGGCAAAGTCGTTCACTCTAGGACACTGGGAGGGGGCGGTTGTTTCCGAAGAGAGAGAAGATAGGAAACAATTAATTCTTCTCTTGCTGAAGGTGGTGCTCTGTGTCCGGGGGACCACAGATCACCCACCCTGTATAAAGAATCTGCCGCTAGAAAAATATGTGAGATCAAAGGACCGAACCCCTCCTCTGGCATCATTTATGAAGCTAGTGGACACAGTCTTCTCTCAATGAAAGAAGTGGGTTCTGAGTCGTCTACTTTCATCCGGACCAACCCCATCGCCCACCAAAATAAACAAAAAAACACCGCCAAACAAAACCCATTTCGATTGAGTCGAACTCAACATTCCTCATACATTCATACATATGTCCAACTCATACATTCCTCATACTCCAAACTCCCCACCATCCGGTGGATTCTGACCCACAGTGACCTACCCAAGAGTCTACAGTGACTCTATAGTAGCAGACAGCCCCATATTCCTTCTGCAGAATGGCTGCTGGGCTTAGACGACCAGCCTGTTGTCAGCCCTCCAGCACTTTTCTGGCAGCGCCTAAAGGAACCAGATAGCCTCATCTTTCTCTCAAAGAACAGCTGGTGAGTTTAAGAGTCCCCAGTCACTCGAATCTAGGTAGGAGAAGTCACTTCCTTCTTTTTAGAAGGTTTTGTATCTGGAACTTAGTAGAATTTAATATGCAAAAAAAAAAACCCCAAGAAAAATAAAAGACACAGTTGAGATGAATTCCTCTCACCAAAGCCAAGGGAAGGCAAGGCAGCTAAGCATCGGGCCCATCCAGGACTGGGGCTGCCTCCGGCTGGAAGCTGACTATGTGAGGCCGGTATGACCAGAGATACACATCCACTCATACCAACATAAGAGAGAGCTTCCTATCAAGAAGTTATTACGCATCAAGAAAACATCTCAGCCCAGTCCAAATCAAGTAAGTAAGTCCTATACTAGTCCAAAAGCCTGATACTAGCCCATAAATCCCCTTCAGACGCATGCAGCCACATGCACTGATGCAGAATGCAGGATGTCACAGGGCAAAGTAATGTGGATCTAATGGTAGTGGAAGCATCACAGGGCTCTGGCAGGTTTCAAAGCAGCCTGCCAGCAGGAAACTGAAGTGGGGGAGGGGGGGCGTGACCAGGGCCCTCCTTCAAGCCGTGACTTGGTTGACAGGTTAAATGCCACCCTATACACTATTATATATCTTCAAGTTGACATGAAATTATGTAACTACCACATTGACTGTGCTCTCGATAAACGCCCTCGAAAACAAAGTGGAAGCCCTGGTCGTTAGATCTTATGTCACTTGCACTTGTGACAGGGTGAACTCGAACCTGTCAATCAGGTCACAGTCAGGTTATGCCTTCTGGGAGGCATTAAATAAGGAAAACCAAAGGAGAATCCATGCATTTGAAAGACAGCACTGGCAAAGAATATTGAGAGTCCCGTGGACTGCCAAAAGAACGGACAGATCTGTCTTGGAAAAAGTACAGCTAGGATTCTCTTAGGAAGCCTAGTTTGTCTCGTGTGCGCTGGGCATGTTGTCAGGAGAGACCAGTCCCCAAAGAAGGACATCATGCTTGGTGTGGCAGTCACATGATCTCCTGTCAACTTGTCAACCAGGTCGCAGCTTGATGAGCTCACTGGAGACCGGACACACTCTCTCTGTGAGACATTGCTGTTCACAAGCCACGTGGTGGAGTTGCAGGACTCATGTGAGACCCACGTCAGTGCTGAGCTGCTTCCACCGCCACGGCATACACAAAGTTTTCTACCCACCGGCCTATGATCTTCCGGCATGAGGTGTCATCGCATGTGTTGCATGGGTCTGAAGAGGAATCTATAGCGGTATCGGAATATGGGCTAAGAATGGACTTATGGGTTTGATCTGGACTGGGCTGTGTTCTTAATATACAAAGACTCTTTGATAGCAAGTGCTCTTACATATCTACGGGTGCCCTGGATTTCTCTGTTGACCGAGACTAACACACTTGGTAAAGTGGGGTGCAGTGAAAGAGAGGAAGGGCCCCAACAAATGGAGTGCCACGTGGCTGCATCATGGGCTTGACCATAACAAGGTCACTTGTGAGGACGGTGCGGGGCTGGGCAGTGTTTCCTTCTGTGGCGTACAGAGCTGCGGTGACTTAGAACTGACTCAACAGGAGCAGCAACAAGAACCAAGGACTTCCTGGGCTGAAATCTCCACAGGAGCCGGTCACCATCTATTTCTCCCACAAAGCAGCAGGCTAGTTCAAACTGCTCAATCTGCACAATTAGTGGCTGGGCACTTGAGCCACCAATAAATACTCTTATTTGAGGCCATGGCTTGGATGACCAACTCGCTGAACTGGAAGGGCTGCGACACATGGAAGCACTGAAGTGGCAGTTTGGGCACAAGTTAGTGAAAAGGGAGAGGCAAGCTTTCACGGCCCTGTTGACCACACCCGTGAGCCCGGTGGTTTTGCAGGGTCCAGGCGCAAGCTTAGCTCCCTCCTTTACGGGTGACGTCATCACTGGGTTCTCTGATCGCGTTCACTGGCCCGTTCAGGTACTGCGTGTCCGTGCAGTCACATCCATGGAGTGGGCAGTTGGTGCCGGTCTGGTCGGGATGGATTTGTTTTCTTCTCCAAGCGCAAGCACACACCATTGCGTTGAGCCCTCTCTCTGGCCTCGGTGGTTTGTGTCTTGGTGGCCAAAGGGAAGCACTTGTTCATCAGGCTCTCAGCAGCTTTCCTCTCCGTGTGAGTGTGGGGAAGAAAATGTTTGGCCAAATTCTCCCACGCAGCAGCATTCTGCTCAAAGAAGCAAGAGGTGAATGGGCAGACTTAGGAGGAGTAGCGCTCCAAATGGGGCTGGTGCTCAGGGGGACCTCTGTGTGCTGGTCAGCATCACGGTATCCTTGTGGTCATCCTGGTGGACTGAGGAGAGGCTGTGGCATTAACATCCTATGCTGTCGCTACTTTCATGATTTACTGATCTCTAACACACGATTCCTGGGAACATGGGGACGACATCTGACCTTTTCTGGTCCCGGAGGCTGACATGTCACAAGGCAGAGGTCAGACAGGGGTTCGGCCGCATCCCTTTTTGTCTTGGGTATCAACTGTTTCTTCCACGGGACTCTACTTCTGTGGCTGGGTTCGAGAAGTCGTTATGGTGGCCACACAGAAGACACAGATGATGCTCATGATCATTGTGTGAGTCCGGGTAGACTCGAGAAACAAATCTAGAGACACTCCTATGGGTCTAAGAGAGAACTCTATTTCAAAGAGCAATAATATATCAAGAAACATCCTGTTAGGGTTAGAGTTAAAAAAAATCACACACACACACACACACACAAGATTAAAAAAAAGAAGAAGAAATATCCCAGTTTGGTCCCGAACAAGTCCATAAGTGTGATATTAGCCCATATGGCCGATACTGGTCCATACATTCTTCTTTAGACTCACACAGTCATGCCATAAGGCCCACTGCAGGGAGATCACAGGCCAGTGGGTGGAAAGTCTTGTAGCTCCAGTGGTGGTGAAAGCCTCTCAGTGCTGGCAGGGCTCTTCATGTGGCTTCTCGAGCTCCAGGGTTCTGGATCCATCAGTGTGTCTCCATGTGGTCTGTCAACTAGAATGTGTAACAGAGAGTATATCCCGCCTCCAGGGAGAAAGAGGGGTTCCCAGAATCATCAAGAGATGGCCATGCCCACACAGAGGCCTCATTGGCTATGACCTGATTGACAGGCTAGACTCCTCTCAAGTTGACTATCATGCTCATGGCTATATAGGGAAATGCTCAGGGTACAGTTGCTCAGCCAGGACAGTTTCTTCTATACTGTTCCCACAGGAAGGCCTCTCTCTGACCCTCAACCAATTGGATAGGCCTCTGTGATGTTACAAAGCTTATTGGGGGGGGGGGGGCGGCCAATAAATATCCAAAGGGTATGCCACTTCACCATAAGCCTCAGTTTGAAGGTGCTCAGTTCTAGGCCCTTGGATCAGCAAATCTAACTCCTCTAATGAAGATCTAGGAGTCACCCAACTCCCCAAGCCAGTCTCCTGCTGAAGGCGCTTGGCTTTACTTGTCTGTGGCTGGGAAGTCCACTGCACTGTCCAGTGCTCTGGCTCTGGGTTGCTGTTGCTCCTATACCACTCCTCTGGAATCAGAGCTATCTCCTGGATCAAGGGGTTTCGATCTGCAGGATCCCAGGAAGCACAGGACATGTTCCACACTTGGCTTTTTTCCCTTGCTGGTAGTGAGATCTCTCCTCCTGCTTCTGACAGGGCTCATTTTATATGCAGCAGGATGGCCATCACAAACACCCCTGTTAACACTCATAACTGAATCATAGCGTCCACTCATTGTCTTCTCCCACCTTCTTATCCAGACCTATGAGGGGCATGGAGACCCTTTAATATGTAATATCAAAGCCCGTGACTAGAAGAGCCATATGAAATAACTCACTATGTTGCACATCAAAAGAAGATGGAAAGAAGGCAGGGGGTGACGGCACCAAAAATAACTGGATGCTGTTCAATCATTTCTGGAGGTTGCATATGATTAAGAACCTTTTGTATTGTATGTTGGAAGAGGTCCAAGCTTCACTGAAGGTTTTGTGGAAAAAAACAAAACAAAGCATCACCCTTCTAAGGGTTGATGGAACACCAATTGAGATGTTTCAGTAAATGAATACAGTGCTGACTATTTTCACTCCTCCATGTCAAGAAATCTGGAAGACTGCTACCTCGTCAGCTGACCTGGAAGAGATCCATATTTGTACTTGTTCTAAGGAAAATGAGCCAACAGAATATGCAAAGTATTGAGCAATACCATTAACACCCCACACATGTAACATTGTGCTAAAGATCCTTGTAAAACAGTTGTGGTTGTGTATCAATTAAAAACTGCCAGAATTCAAGCCAAGTTCAGAAGAGGATATGGAAAGAATACCATGGCTGACTTAAGATTAATCTTGGGTTGAAAGCAGAGAAACCACAGAGATGTTTGCCAGTGTTTTATTTCCTATGCAAAGGGATTTGACTGTGTGGGTCATACGAAATTATGGATAACATTGTGAAGAATGGAAACTTCAAAACAATTAGTTGTGCTCATGCAGATGCTATCAAGAGGCAGTTGTTTGAACAACACAGGGGACACTGAATATTTTAAGATCAGTAAAGGTGTGTGAGCGATGCTTATTCAATCTGTATCCTGAATAAATAAGCCAGGAAGTTGGACATTACGATTAGGATGGGAGACTCATTAACAACCTGCAATATGGGGCTGAGCCCCTGTGGCGTAAGTGGTTGAGTGTGGGACTGCAACTCACGGGTTTGGCGGTTCAAATGCAGCGGCTGCTCTCAGGACCAGCACTGGGTAGCGCCCACGACCACCAGAGGCAGTGATGTCCCCCCTCCCCCCCAAAAAAGAAAAAAAAAAACAACCTGCAATATGGAGATCTTTCATAAATGGAGCGCAGGAGGTATTCTCTATAGATGAGGTATTCACTCATCTATAACTAGAACATTTGGAAGACGGCTACAAGCTCACTGACTGAGAGTGAGGGGGGACTGGAAACACTCAGTGGTGAGCGTAAAAGACTAATCATCAGTATGGATTACACCTCAACACTGCTCAGGGGGCTGAGCCCTGATGGCGTAGTGGTTGTGCGCAGGACTGCGGCTCACTGGGATGGAGGTTCAAATCCAGCAGTGGCTCCACAGGAGCAAAAGCTGGGCCTCCTACTCCCACCACCAGAGGGCAGTGATGCCCACCCCCCCACCCCCCCCCAAAAAAATAAAAACACTGCTCAGACCTGGATCAACAAGCAACATCAACGGAGGGAAACGGAGCAAAGACAGGCATTCTCGAGAATTTCAGTTTACTTGGCTCCTTGTCCATGGAAGCAGCTGTCCAGGAATCAAATGACATAGTGCGTCAATCCACAGAGTGCACTGGGTAAGTGTGGTGCAAAAGGCCTCTTCTAAATGCTAAGCGCAGAGTTGTCCCTTTGAGGCCTGTGGAGCACTTGACCTACGCCATGTTATTTTCAATCACCCCATATACTGTGAAAGATGGGTAATGAATAAGACTGGAGATAAGTTGAGACGTTTGAATTACGGGGATGATGAAGACTGCTGAATCTACCTGGGGCTGCCAGGAGAAGGAACCAATCTGTCTTACAAGAAGTACAGCCAGAATGTTCCTTGGAAGTGGGGATGGTGAGGCTTTGTCTTGCACACGTGGACGTGTGACCGGGCGGGGGCAGTCCTCAGAGAAGGACTTTGTGGTTGGTAGAGCATCGGTCAAAGAGAGGAAGTTCCTCAGGGAGGCAGACTGACTCCGTGCTGCAAGCAGCCGCTCTAGCAGGAGTAACTTCAAGGACAGGGTGGTATTTGCTTCTGTGGCACATAAATGAAACGAATCGGACAGCACCTGATGGCAACACTGGGCTTTCACGCAGCCCCGGGAGTCTGCGTGGCCACCTCGTGTCTACCAAATGCCATTACATGCCTTGGGTCCCTGGGATGAAGAGTGGGTGGGCAAAGAGGGCTTTGAAAACCTCGTGGGAAAAGCCCTCATCTCCTTTATCAATTTCTCCATGAATTTTCTGAACACCCCCCCCCCCGCCCTTTCTTTTGCCTTTACCTTGCACCCCCGTGCCCCAGCGAGGGCATTTTTTTTTTTACTGAGCGGGCTTCTCAATGAAGCAGAATAGTTTCTCCGAGACCACGTAGCCGTTTCTGCTCACCCGACCTCCCAACTAGCACGTAGGGCCACGTAACAGAAAGCCAGTTTCAGGACGTCCCGTCGCACCGCCGGCTCTGAGTCCCTTCCCGCG
>PVJH01030730.1:0-24481 GCA_004026705.1 Nesogale talazaci
TTTTTTTTTTTTTAAAGAATCCTAAGGATCTGGTTAACCATGTGTGGAATGAAGACCGAACTTTTCCACAATTATTATACTCCAAAATATTAAGCAAACTGTTTACCAGCATTTGATATGGAAGTTAAGTTAGCTGTTCTCTCTGTTCCTAGTTATCTGAGGTTGTGTTGTCTCACAACAGAGCTGACTCCCCTGCTGTTAGGATGATGGTTTGCTTCCTTTGAAGCCTGTGGGCGATTTGCGTTGCTAATGTTAATGATCTCTAGCCTAACCTGTTTAGCCACATCCAGGAATCTGGGGTCCTGTCTCCTCACATGGGACCCTGATATCCCCCTGTCCTATAACATGTGCTTATGGCACAACCCCTTCCTGTGACGTGTGTTCTGACCTGTAGTTAGGGGCCTGGCTTGGCTCCAGAGGGTACGTAAGGATGGGACTGTAGGATAGAGGCCCTCTCTCCTGCCCTCTTCTGTCCCTTAACTCTGGACGCTCTCCCTCATCATGTAATCCCTTCCCCCACTCTTGCTCCACTTGGACCATCAAGCAGGATTGAGGCGAGCATGTACCATGAAACGATATATGGCTGACTCTTATTGTTCCTCTCTCTCATGATCTCTATATCTTTATTATAATAAATAATAATTATAGCTGCACAACTGCCTGTTGAACCCTTGCTGTGTGTATCAGAAACTGGCCACTTCTGATAACCATGTTATCAATTTTGTTGATGATAGTTTAGAAAATAATTAAGGAAAAACACCAACAGCAGCCCACCTTAAAAAGATTTTTTTTTTTTAAGAGAAAGCCAGCCAGGTCCTAGTGAAAAAAGGCAAAGAAGGGAAAAACCTCCTGAAAAGCAGCTACCAGTTGATTTTATGGAAGGGGATTCCCCTTCCAAACAATGACTCTCTCCATACCTCCTCTCCACAGCCCTGTCCACAGATCCAGATTCTCATCTGGCTTAAGGTATGGGCCATACTGTAGTTGCTAATTTTTTTTTTAAATGTTGTGTTTTTTATTTAACTTATATTATTTAACTCTGAACTTAATTCCTTTGAAATTTCTGTGTACTGTTTGTATAAAAAGGCAGAGTTAGAGTAAAAACTTAGTGGTCTAGAGTGGATTCATTCATTTTCAGTTATTTCTTATGGAAAAAATTGATTTGGAACTGGACTGCCTCATATCTCGACTCTCCCTCTAGAACGGATTGGTGTTCAGGTCTGGGGTTCTGCTGGCCAGGGTGCGGGTGGTAGTTACATAATCTCATGTCAGATTGAGGGTACTAGAGTGAAGGTGTGGAGTTTAGCCCGTCGATCAGGTCGCTTGACTGGAGGGCGAGGGCTATCAATGGCTGCCTGGAGACCAGGCTGACCCCCCCGCTCCCCACCCCACCCCTCCAAGCCTTGATGTTCCTCTTGACAAGCCACAGGAGCCTCGCTGAGAACTGCAAGAGCTACTCTCTCTCCGCTTCACCTTCTTGTTAAAAAGCCTCATTTGGAGAGCTGGTGCCAGAGCTGAGACGCTGCCAGCGTCCTTGGAGCCCAAAGACTGCACCCACTAGCGGGTGCACATCACTGCATGCACTGAGTGAGTCTGAAGAGAGATGTATAGACTAGTATTGGACTTTGGGGCTACTATTGGACTTATTAACTTGATCTGGACTGGGCTGTTTCTCAATACAACTGGAACGTTTTCTTAATACACAATTACTCTTTGATATAAATCTCTTTCTTACATATATAAGAGTGTTTCAAGATTTGTTTCTCTAGTCATCCCAGTCCAACACAATAAGTTATCAGTATACTTTTACCTGTTTGCAAATGGATGCCAAGCTGTTCTAGCCCCAATTATTATAAAGTCCATTTTTGTACTAATGGTATGTTACGCCACATTTACTATATACTAAATTTCTATGTGAATTTTTATGTATTTCTGTTTTATGTTCTAGTCCAGTGGTCCAGTTGTCTGTTCTTATGCTACTACCATGCGGTTTGGTAGTATCTTTTAGTATTTGGTACAATTAATTCCCTTCCCACCTCCATTGCTTTATTTTTTCAATGTTTTTCTGGCTATTCTTGCATGAACTTTAATCTCATATGAAAACTTTAATAATAGTGCCTAACTCCATAAAGAAGTTTTGGTATTTTCGTTAAGATTGACCTAAATTTATAAATTAGCTTAGAGTGAATGGACATATTTAGGGTGATGCGTTGTTGAAGAACAGAAGGTTTAAAGGACAGAAGGTATCTTTCCACTTGTCCACATCTATTCTAGTGTCTTTTAAAAATGTTTAATGTTTTTGTTCATATAGGAAAAAACCTCTAAACTCACTGCCACTGTTCACAACATGTGAGATAAAGCTTTCTGCTTCAGTAAAGATTTGCAGTCTGGGAAACCTATGGGGTCAGTTCTTTCATCCTGTGGGGGTCTCTATGAGTCAGAATTGACTTGATGGCAGTAAATTTTTCTCCAAATAGGTTTTGTATATGTTTTTGTTGAATTTCTTCTTCTTTGTTGTAATGGCGCATGAAGTTTCCCAATGGTTATATCTTCTAACTAGTTATCATTTGTGTAGATAAAATCTATCCATTTGCCCATGTAAAATTTGTAGCCTGCCACCTAATTTGTTTTATTATTCTCAGTTTATTTCTTCTTTCCACCCTTCTCCTATTCGCGATGCTTTATTTTTACAGTGCATTAGAATTAACTTGTCAAGTTCTATTAAGTCCTATTAAGACCCCAGTTGGTTGGAATTGCATTAACTTTTAGATTAATTTGAGATAAATTGAGATGTTTATGATTTTGTATCTTCTACTATATGAATAAGCATATAGATTCATATACTTATTTAGATTTTATAAGTCTTTCAATACATGTTTATTATTTTCCTTCATAAAATCTTGCACATTTTTGTTAGATTTATTCCGAAATCTTTGTTTTATTTTTGTCTTTGCTATCGTAAATGGAATCTATTTTAAATTACATCTTCTAGATGTTTGTAGTTGGTATACAATGATGCTATTTTTATGTACATGTTGATATTTTAATCTGCCAGCTTTACTAAACTGCCTTACATCATCTACAAATGATTATAGTTCATTTTCTCCCAATCTCCTAAATTCTTTTGTTTCTTATTTCATTGCTTTGTTTATACCTCAGAGAGCAAGATGAACTAAAAGTGAGAATAATGGGTAGCTTTATTGTATTTTAAATTTAAATAGGATTGTTTCTATACTTCATCAGTTAAGTATAATATTCGATATATATTTTTGGCAGATTTCCTTTGACATTTTAAGGAAGTTCTCTTTTTTGCAGCTACCAGTTTTAATTATGAAGAAAGATGCTGGATTCTGTGAAATATTTGTAATGAATGTATTGAAATTTTTCTGTAGACATTGTGAGGATTTTGAAAAATTGACATTTTTATGGAAATATTGGCATAAGATTTTTGTTTTGTTTTGTTTTTTTGTTTTTTGGGGTTTTTTTGAGCATCACTGCTCTCCAGTGGTGGGAGTAGGAGGCCCAGCCCCACTGCTGGAATTGAACCTCCGTCCCAGTGGGCCGCAGTCTGGCGCACAACCACTACGCCACCGGGGCTCAGCCCTGGCATAAGATTTTTATTGATATCCATTTCCCATTTGCTGGTGTCTCATTTAGAAAGTTTGTGTCTATATTCAGGAATGTGATTAGTCTTTTGATTTTTTGTTTTTGTCATTAAATTATATTGGATATGTGAAGTAATACACACATGAAAGACATTTCTTATGTTTTTATTCTATGGACGATTTTAGAAGAATCTTAAAGATGTTTTAACCCAGCTTCTTCTTCTTCTTTTTTTTTTTCCATTCGGTGTTTTATTTGTTGCAATGTATGACATGCCTAGAAAAAGAAGCCCAGGATTTTCCCTCCCGTGTGTTTCCGCCGGGCTTCCTCGTGGTCCATGATGCCGGAGGAGGTCGTCAGCAAGATGAAACCAGACTGGCGGGACGGGAGCAGGTTATTCTGCCACTTCTCGAGGTCTTTGAGCTGCACGTCAAATCGAGGGTTGATCACGCCACATTTGTTTCATCTGCCCGTGAGCTTCACGACGATTTCCCCAGCTCTGTGATCATCCATGATTGCAAATTCACCCCTGTAGCCGTGCTTCAGCATCACCGTGAGAAACCGGACGATGACTGTGGAGCACGGCCTGATGAGAACTCGGCGCTTGCCTCTCTTCTCGGCACCATTGATGCTCTTGAGAGCGTCCGCCAGGACGTTCACGCGCACCATGGTGGTGGCACGGGAAGGTGGCGCGGAGAGGAAGGGCCCAGCTTCTTATAGAGTTGTTTGGGTCTGGTATTTTTAGTGAGTGAGTTTCAGTGACTGATTGCATTTTCTGCAGTGGTTTAATGATTTACTTACATTTTTGACTTTTTAAAAGTCAAATTTTGGGAGGAATCGATCACAAGGACCCCCTCCCAGGGGAATGGATAACAGAAAAGTAGGTGAGGGGAGACAGAGGATGATGTAAGAGAGGGAAGTAATAATCAATAACTTATCCAGGGTTTGTGAGGGAGGGAGGACTGGCACGAAGGAAGGGAGAAGAAATGGGGAGCTGATATCAGGGATCAAGGGGGAAGAGACTGCTTTGAAAATGATGATGGCAGTATATGAGCAAATGTGCTTGACACACTGGATGAATGTATGGATTGTGATAAGAGATATAAGAGCCCCCAATAAAAGTATTTAAAAAAAAACTCAATTTTTGTTGCACATGTATTTTAAGAAAATTGTCCATTCGCTTTTTAAATAATTCGCAATTCTTAAGAATATTGTTTTATGGTCATTAAATATCCATCATATTTGTTATTGATGTTATCTTTTAATCACAATATGCTTTATTCTCAATCTCTCTTTTGTTGAAAGGTCTTGCTAATTAGCTTTGTATTTCAACTATTTTCTAATTCATCTATTTTTACTCTTCTTTTTAATATTTTCTTCCCTGGATCCAGTTTCCCTTTACGAGATCTTTCTTTTTCTAGTTTTTTTTGAGTTGTGTTTTGTTCATTCATTTTAATTTTTGGTAAAACCTTGACTAAACAATGCATTTCCTTAATAGTCCAGCTGTAGCTGCACCTTCCATGTTTCTATAAGTGAGTTTTAAGTAGAGCTTCACATTGCGTCATAGCAACTCCCTCGAGGTTTTCTGGGTTGTAAATTTGCACAGCAGGTAGTCTCAGCTGTCCCCTGTGCAAGAGCTGGTGGATTTGAGCCACTGACTTTGTGATTAGTAGTCCATCCAATGCTTACCCTATAGTGCCACTAGAGCCCATTAAACAGATTTTAGTATGAAATGCTTTCAAATTCTCAATACCACTCACTTCTCCTTTGAGCCATGGTATACTGAAAAATACCTTAAAACAAAATAAAACAAAATACCTTAAAAACTTATCATAAATTTACTCAACACTTTTTTCTAGACTGTGAAATTAAAATTACAATGTAATTAAAACCCTACCTAAAGTGAAAAAATCTTTAAAGTCTCTAAATAGATGGAGTTCTTAATGTAGAATATAATTGCATTATAGTCAGAAATTGTGGCATATGTCAATTCTTTGCTATGCACTTATAGTATTTATGGAAATGTACTCTGTGAGTAAGGTGTCAGTTTTTGTAAATGTGCAATGTATGCTTCAGTAGAATTTTTTAGGTCACTTGGGATCAGTGATTTCAACCCCATTCATGGTTTGAGAAATAGAAAATTTGAGAAACAGAAAACAGTTATACAGCATAATAGAATAAACTATAGTTGGTTTGAAGACATCTTACAGGATTCAGTACACTTCAATATAATTATTTTATATAACAAAATTCAAAATATTGGATAAAATGTTACTTTATTCTTTTAAGCCTAAATAAAATATATTAAAATTTGCATGAGAAACAAGTTTGTTTTTGTGAAGATAACCTAGATTTTTTTCTTGGAAATTGGTAGTCAACATTCCTGATCAAAACTTTTAAATGGAGACGTTCTTCGCCGAGCCGTCGCGGTCTCCTGCTTCAACAGTGCTTGAACGGAACCCGGCGCTCGCCAGCCTCCCCCGCCAACCGGCCGCCCAGCCGCCCGCCCGCCCTCAGCACCTCTCATCCCGACTCTCGACGCCCCCGCTGCCAGCCATGACGTCCGCGTGCCCCTCACAAGTGCACCAGAACTACAACCAGGACTCGGAGGCCGCCATCAACCGCCAGATCCACCTGGAGCTGTACGCCTCCTACGTCTACCTGTCCATGTCGTACTACTTCGACCGGGATGACGTGGCTCTGAAGAATTTTGCCAAATACTTCCTGCACCAGTCTCACGAGGAGAGGGAGCACGCGGAGACACTGATGACGCTGCAGAACCAACGAGGGGGCCGGACCTTCCTCCAGGAGATCAAGAAACCAGACCCGGACGACTGGGAGAGCGGGCTGGACGCCCTGGAGTGCGCGCTGCACCTGGAGAAGAGCGTCCACCAGTCCCTGCTGCAGCTGCACACACTGGCCCCAGACAAGAACGACCCCCATCTCTGTGCCTTTATCGACACATGACCTGGACGAGCAGGTGAAATCCATCAAAGAACTGGGCGTCTACGTCACCAACCTGCGCAAGATGGGGGCCCCAGCTTCTGGCCTGGCCGAGTAGCTCTTCGACAAGCACACCCTGGGAGACAGTGACGGAGAGAGCTAAGCGGCAGCCTGGCCTGCCCCAAGTCCGCAAGGCCGCACATGCATGAGGGGTAGACCTGTCCCTTTTCTAGAAATTGTACCCAAGCGTCCACTTCCGTTCTTCCATTTGTACCATTCCTTCAGATAAAGTCTATAAAGTCCTTTGATACCCAGCTGTTGTCTCAGATTTGGCAGAGAGACACCCAGGCCCAGGCGGTCGAATTTTTTTAAGCGCCCCAGTTCCCACTGCAAAATCCTACTTAATAAAACAAACGGAGCTTGCGCAAAAAAATAAAAAAATTTAAATAGCGATCTCTTTAAATTCCTTGTGTAAAAAAAAAAAGAAAAAAATTGCCTCAATAAATACTTAAAAATTTTTTTTTACACAGAGCCGGATGCAACCAGAGTCAGATTGACCCCATCCCTAGAAGTGGGAGTGGCAGAGAACAGGTTGCGGAAGGGGCCAGCATCCCACACCCACAGGGATAAAGACAAGAAGGGAGGAAGAGGAAGAGAGCTGGTCCAGTCCTCACACTGACACATGATGCTCAGAGGAATACATCCCTCTGGACACCCAAAGCCCCACAGGAAGGACTGGGCAAACAACAACAGGACAGGGGATACTGGCTCTCTACTGAAGCAGACAGCGACACAGGACACTTCGGGAATCACATGGTGGGGAAGTATTGCGGACTGACACCCCCCCAAAAATGAACCGAATAAAGAAGGGAGCACTTCTGATCAGAGAGTCAAGAGTAAAGAATGATAGGTCTGACGGTTCCTGGGGGGCACGGGAGAGGGGAGGAGAAGGGGGCGTGAACAGACTTATGCATGGGGGGGGAGCGGTGGGGGAGCAACAAGTGGTCCGGAATTGATAAAAAGGAGGGTGTGGGAGGCCTGATAGGGATTAAGCAAGGACAATGAATCTGTGAGGAAACATTGAAGTTCCAATGAAGGTGGAGCATGATGGTGGGACAGGAGGGAGATGGAAGGAAATAGAAGAAAGAGCTAGAAGGCAAAGGGCACTTACAGAGGTCTAACATAGGTATATCCATACATAAATACAACTATCTATTATAAGGATGGAATAAAGTTAAGAACATATCTATAGGTTAAATACTAAGGTAGCAAGTAGACCTTGGGCCCTCACCCAGGTGGCTCCCTCAATGCAAGAACACTTTGTTCTATGAATCTGGTATTCCTCGAGGCTCACTGGCCCAACATGATCACTGAAGTAAAATGGGTGCACAAGCAAATGTGGTGAAGAAAGCTGATGGTGCCCAGCTATCAAAAGGTATATGATCTGGGGTCTTAAAAGCCTGAAGATAAACAATAGACCATTTACCTGAGAAGAGACCACACCCACACGGAAGAAGCACAACAGCCAGCGTGGCCACAAGGTGGTGAAAGATCTAGGCAATAGACAGACATCAACCGTTGTAGGGTGGGGGTTGAAACATATCACTGTGTTCACACATCCCCAAGGCGCCCACTGAGGGCATGTGGGAGCATGAGCAAGAGTGGTGAAGAAAGCTGATGGTGCCCAGCTTTCAAAAGATACAGCATTTGGGGTCTTAAAGGCTTGAGCATAAACAAGCAGCCATCTAGCTCAGGAGCAATAAAACCCACCATAAAAGAAGTTCACTTGCCTGTGCGATCAAGAGGTGCTGAAACAATCAGGTATCAGGCATCAAAGAACAAAAATCAAAATCAATAGACCAATTGATTCCCGATATGATCGCTGAAGACAAATGGATACAGAGGTAAACAGAGTAGAAGAAACGATGGTGCCCAGTTACCAAATAATTGAATGTCTGAAGTCACAAAGACTTGAAGATAACTGAGTCGCCATTCAGTGCAGAAACAGCAAAGCCCACATGGAAGAAGCACACCAGCATGCGTGATCAAGAGGGGCCGAAGGGAGCAGATATCGAGCACCAAAGAACAAGAGTCATATCATTGCAAAGGAAGGGGAGAGCAGAGTGGGGACCTAAGGCCCACTGGTGGGTAATTGGTCACCCCTTTACAGCGGAGTCACGGGGAGGAGACAGACCGGTTGGGGGGGCAGCCAGGCAGTGATGATGCATACAAGTTTCCTCTAGTTCCTGAAGCCTTCCTCTCCACCCCCCCACCCCCACCAACTATCATGGTCCCAACTCTACCTTACAAATCCAGATGGACTGGAGAAGGTACACTAGTGGACAGGGGAGCTAGAGATATGGGGAAACCAAGACAATAAGCCCCTTCAGGTCAGTGGTGAGATTGGAGCTGCTGGAAGGGTAGCGAGAAGGTGGGGTAGAGAGATGGAACCAATTGCAAGGATATGCACATAAGATCCTATTTGATGGACGGGCATCATAGGAGTGGGGCGGGGGAGAGGTCGGGCAGTGTAAGATGTGACAGAACAATAATAACCTAAAGTATTGAGGGTTGGTGGGGAAGAGAGAGCAGGGAAGAAGGGAAAGGATGGAAAAGGCAATACCAAAGGCTCAAGGGGAAAGGTGGATGTTTGGAGAATGATAACAGCAGTGGACATGTGAAGGTGCTTGGCACAGTATGTTTATTTATGCATTATGGAAAACGATGTACGAGACCCCAATAAAATGATTTTATGGGGGGGCATCATGCCCTGGTGGTGGGAGTAGGATGCCCAGTCTTGCTCCTGAGAGCTGCTGCTGGATTTGAACCTCCAACCCAGTGGGCCACAATCCCGTGCACAACCACTATGCCATTGGGGCTCAGCCCAATAAAATGATTTTTAATAAAAAATAAATAAAATTGCAGTAGAGAAAATAAAATGAAATTCATTTAGTTTCAAAAATTTTTACATTAAAAATTACTTAAACATTTATAGTAGTTAAAATTATATTGAAAGTATCTAAAGGGTTTTGTTTCTAGCTCACTGCCATGAAGTCATTTCAACCTCATAACAACACATAGCGACCTCACAGGACAAAGTAGAATGATCCCTTTTTTATTTCTAAGGTTGTAAATTCTTATGGAGCAATAAGCCTCATCTTTTTTCCCAGGAGGGACTGGTGGGTTTGAACAGCTTGCTTCAGCAGACTCTTATTGTGCTACACCACCAAAGGATTCTTCATTGCAAAAAGCAATGTGGATATTTGTTGTGGTGGGGCACCATGGCTTTGAAGTGTGAACTTCACGCTGCAGAATTCCCTTCGCTGTACAGTTCCGGGTAAGGTGGGCCACACATAGCAATTTTTGAGAGCCAAGGTGACATAAAAGCCATCAACTCACATAGGTTGTTGCTTTATTTGCTGACCCATCTCAGTCGTTTAGGGCTCCTACTGCTACACTTTCTCCAGGATCTTCCTTGAGTTTCTCCACCTTCTGAGCAAAGATGCTTAGTCTTGTGAGGACAGCAGCATATCCTGCATCAGTGGCATCCCTAGTGAGGTATGAGGTAGGCAGGTACACTAAGTGATGCTGTAAGACAGGGTGATCCCAAATGACTGTCTAAAAAACTTTTGTATACTGTTTCAGTAGAACCAAAATGAATACATAAAAATCAAACTGACTGTATTTGTGGGAAGAGAAAATGGAGAAACTCAATATCAGCAGTGAAAGCCAGGCCAGGGGCGGACTTTGAAACATACCATCAATTGCTCAAATGCTAGTTTAGGTTGACATTGAAGGAAATTAGAACATGTCCATGAGAGCCAAAATATGACCTGAATCTATCCCACCTGAAGTTCAAGAACATCTTAACAGATTTGATGCATTGAACATTGATGATAGATGACTCGATGACATCTAGATGAAAATAACAAAAGGTCATTAAAAAGATAGGAAAGGAAAAAATATCAAAAGAGACTCTGAAATTTGCTCTTAATTGTAGAGTAGCTGAGGCAAATTAAAAAAAAAAAGATGGCATCAAAGATCTGAACAGAAAATTTCAGATCTTGAAAAAGCCACCACAACCACAATGCCGCTTTCAGTATGGATTATAGCTCAATATAGAGAAGATCAAAATTCTCAAAGCTGAACCAATAGGTAGCATCACAATAAATGGGGAAAAGATGAAGTTGTCAATGAATTCATCTTGCTTTGATCCACAAGCAATGCCAACAGCCAAGAGATCAAAGGATGCATTGAATTTCGTAAATCTAAGCACAGACCTTTTGAAAGTCTTGAAAGGCAAAGAGATTACTTTAGAACTGAGGTGTGCCTCACACATGCCATGCTACTTCCACTCACTTCACATTTATGTGAAAATTGGACATTTAATAAGGAAGAGCAAAGAGAAATCAAGGCATTCGAATTATGTGCCTGGCATAGAACATTGTAAGTGCCTTGGATTTTATCCTGGAGAAGTACAGCCAGAACGCTTCTTAGAAGCAAGGATGGTAATATTTTGTCTTGTCTTCCTTGGGCCTGCTGTCAGGAGAGCGCAGACCTGCCTAGAGAAGGGCATCGTGTTGAACAGAGGGGCCCTGTGCAAGATGGAGCGGCTACGTGTCTGTGACACGGGACTCACACAGAAGAACAATGTAGAGTGTGGGGAAGGCCCCGGTGGTGCTTAGTGGTGTTGTGCATGAGGCGTACAGAGTTGGGACAACTTGATGCCATCCAACAGCAAGATGAAGCTTTTAGCTCCCAGAGCGATTGACAATGTTGGAAACTCTAATGAGTGGTCCACTCTGTCTTGCAGAATCAGTATCAGTCAGAATGGACTTGATAGCAATAGGGTTTGGTATTTTTAATGCACTCTAGTCAGAGCTATCATTTTTACTCAATTACAAAGACACTGTCCCTATTTAATCTGCATGAGCTACAAGCCCCCACTGATAGTTTATTGCTACCTGTGTTTTTATAGTCACTGATTTTTGTCAAATTACCTAGTATTTAAGCTACAATATTGTGGTAATTAGTATTTGTGAGCCTATATCAATAACTTGTTGGAAAACGAAATAGTGATGAAAGGAAAAGGCAAACAGAATTTAGAGTTTTTTTCAGTTACTAATAATATTGTAACTATTATAACTGTTAATGTCATAATTCAATATAGAAAGGTTTTTTAAAAAATCCAAGTTTTTTATTCATTGATTATTCATGGCCCCAGACATCCTCCCACCCTCCAGCCCCATTCTTCTATTTCATTTTTTAAAATTTAATTTATTTATTTTTATTTATTTTTTAATCATTTTATTGGGGGCTCATACATTGTTTTTCACAATACACAAATACATATATTATGCCACACTTCTTCTCATGCCTGCTGCTGTCATCATTCTCCAAACCTCCACTTTTCAACTTGAGCTCTTGACATCAGCTTCTCATCTTTTCCCCTCCATCCTTGCTCCCCACTCCCCCACCAACCCTCAATACTCTATAAATTATTATTGTTTTGTCATAACTTACACTGCCTGATTTTTCCCCTTGCCCTCTCCACCAATGTCTGTCCTCCCGGTAGATCCTTGCAGTTGGCTCCCCCTCTCTGCCCCAACTTCCCTCCTCCCATTCTTACTACCGGCCCCAAAGGGTTCATCTGTCCTGGGTTCCCCATATTTCCATTCCCCATCTCTACCAGTGTACATCCTCCAGGCCTGCTGGATTTGTAAGGTAGAGTTGGGACCATGATAGTTGGGGGGAGGAAGCCTTTAGGAACTAAAGGAAAGTTGTGTGCTTCATCACCACCTCACTGCACATTAATGGCCTGTCTCCTCCCCACGACTCCCCTGTAAGAGGGTTTGCAATTACTCACAGGTGGACCTTGAGTCCCCACTTTTCTCCTCCCCCCACCCCCCGCCATGCGTAGTGATGTGATTCTTGTTCTTTGATGCTTGGTATCAGCTCCCTGCAGCTCACCGTGATCACACAGGCTAGTGTGCTTCTTCCATGTGGGCTTTGCTGCTTCTGGGCTAGATGGCCACTTGTTCACCCTCAAGCCTTCACAATCCCAGATACCAATCATTTGGTAGCTGGGTGCCATCGGATTTCTCCTCTCTGTCTGCATCTGCTCCCTTTTGTGTTCAGGGATCATGTTGAGAAGGTGGGCACACAATGATAAGATTTTTGTTCTTTGATGCCTGATATCTGGTTCTTTCTACACCGCATGGTCGTACAGGCTAGTGTATATCTTCTATGGTGGGCTTTGTTGTACCAGGGCGATATAACCATTTGTTCACCCTCAAGCTTTTAAGTCCTCAGATGTTGTATCTTTTGATAGCCGGGTACCATCAGCTATCTTTACCACTCTTGCTCAATACCCCACATGACCTCAGTGATCGTCTCAGGAGAGATTATACACAGTGATGGGATTTTTTTCCTGTTTGATGCCTAAGGCCTGGTCCTTTTGACACCCCATGGCCACTTCTTCCATGTGGGCTTGAATACTTCTTAGCTAGATGGCCATTTGTTTATCTTCAGGCTTGAGACTCCAGACTCAATATCCTTTGGTAGCTGGACACTATCAGTTTTCTTCACCACATTTGCTTATGAACCTATTTAACTTCAGTGATTGCATTGGGCCAGTGAGCATCATGAAATACCAGATTAATGGAACAAAGTGTTCTTGCCTTGAGGAAGAGTGCCTGGGTGGGGGCCCAAGGTCCAGCTTCTACCTTAGTACTAAACATATAAGTATATGTACCTGGATTTATTCCCTCCTTATAATATATGCTTATACTTACATATGTACATGTCTGTGTTTAGACCTCTGCAAGTGCCCTTTGCCTTCTAGTTCCTTCCTCTATTTGTAGAAAGGTTTTACAAAGCAACTTTGTTGTTTGTGTTTCTGCAATCTAAGAGATATCACACTTAAGTGATTTGCAACTATAGTTATCACATTTAGTCTATAATTAAAATTGATAATAAATGTTACTAAAGATTTTGTATCGTCTGATAAATGTGGAAGCCAAGGGGGGCAGGTGGAGGTGGGGGATGCCATGAGTTATCACACTGAGGATTACACCGACCTTAATGATGACACTGTCCTGTAGGACACTCATTCTATCAAAATAGGAGAAGCAAGAAGTAATATAAGCTTCAGTCTTTCCTGGTGGATCCAGCTCATGCTTGTGGGTCCCAATTTGACTTTGATGTCCCCTGCTTTATACTGATCTTGCCCGCCGGTGTGTACCAAATTCAGCATTAGACACAAACAGTAGCCTCCTGGAAGGTAACCAGTTCCCACTATTGTTTGAAGCAGTGGTCATCAGCCTTCCTAATGCCACAACCTTTAATAGAGTTCCTCATGTTGTGGGAACCTCCAACCATAAAACTTTTTTGATTGCTACTTCATAACTGTAGTTTTCTACTGTTATGCATTGTAATGTAAATATCTGATATGCAGGATGCATTTTCATTGTTACAAGATTGAACATATTTGAAATATAGTGATTAATTATGAAAATAATATGTAATTATATACTGTGAAATATTTATTTCTAATTAAAAATAAATGAAATCTTACCTTGAAGCATGGTGTAGCAGGGATAACAGTCTTAATAGCAACAGTATAATAGCAATAGTCTTAAAGCAACAGTAGATCTTAATATAACAACAGTAGACTACATTGCTACATCTTGTGACAGCATGCTTAAAAAGACAACTTCAGTGTGAAGGTTGAGATAGCTTCTTTCTCACCAGATCAGAAATTCTTGTGGCAGTCTTTGCAAGAGCACAATGAAGACTAGCTTCCAAAACAAGTCTACTTCTATGTTTAGACTCAATAACCAACAAGCTGGAAAACCCTGCTTCACAAATCTATGTTTTGAAAAATGGAAGAAGGCAAAATGCTCTCTCAGACAGAACAGGATATGACTGCAAGCATTTGATCCAGAATTTTATGACTGACATTGTAGAGAAATCTGTTCTTGCTGCACCACTGTTAATAAGTTCAATGAGCTCCTCTTGTACTGTTTCAGGAACATCTTCAATTCTGACTGAATGGACTCTGACAAGTGCAAATGGACTGTCAGGTAGATTTGAAAGCAGAATGAAATTTGGCCTGCATGTGTAAATGTTCTTTCACAGAAATTATCATCATAATCCCTTTTTTCTGGTTTAAAGTCATGTTCTTCATAGAAAGCAGATAATGTAGGCAACATGTAAAATTTAATTTCATCAAATTATTTTTTGCCAAATCAGAAGTTTCATTATTTGGAATGATCATATCTTTTCAGATGAATCAAGGCATATTGCATTTGGTCCTTGCAGTGATAAATTTAACTCATTGAAGATGGCCAAGATGTCAACCAAATAAGCTATTTTCTATAATTCACTTTTATTGCTGAAAAGTGCTTTGAACTGCAGTCTTGCTTTCTAGTTAAAAGGCTTTTGAGTTTATCCCAGAGACCAAATACACTCTTTAAAACTTTTCCTCTCAACACCCATCTCATTTCAGTGTGAAATAGCAGAGCATTATTTGGCGCATCCAACTCGTTGCACAGTTGCAAAAATTTTCAACTGTTTAAAGTGCTTACCTTTTGAAACTGACAGAACTTACTACACTTTTCATTACTTCTTGTAACTCTGTGACAGTGTCTTCATTGCTAATATTTGCCGATGAATCATATAGTGAGTTCCGATTATTTTGGTGACTGATTCAGTACCAAACATTGAAATCCACATTGACATCCTAGTAAAGCTGGAGCACCATCTGTGCAAACAGTATAAACATTTTCCCAAATGACCTTATGCTCTTTCAGAAATGAACCACCTGTGTCAAATACATCACGTGCAGTAGTTCTCATTTGAAGAGTTTGCAAAAAATAAAGTCATCATGGAAGGAATGTCATAAGATGCCAGTGGGACTTAGTCAAAGACAATATAGCAGTGAGGAATTACTAAGCCTGAATGAAGGTTGAACATGATGGTGGGACAAGAGTAAAAGAAAATAGAGGAAAGAACCAGGAGGACATTTATAGGGACCTAAATACAGGCATGTACATATGTAAATACATATGTAGTGAGAGGGGAGTAAAACTATGTACTCATATCTATTTGTTAAGAATTAAGGTTGCAGATGGACATAGGGATATCAACTCAAGTACTCCCTTAACACAAGAACACTTTGTTCTAACAATCCGGCATTCTGTGATGTATGCTGCTCTGACATTGTTGCTGAATACAAAATGGGTGCATAAGCAAATGTGGTAAAGAAAACTGATGATGCCTGGATATCAAAAGATATAGCACCTGGGGTATAAGGCTTGAAGATAAATAAGTGGTGACCTATCAAAGAAGCAAAAAAATCCCCATAGAAGAAGCACAGCAGCCTGTGTGATCATGAGGTGTTGATGGGATCAGGCATCAAAGATGCAGACAAAACATACACAAGGTAAATGGGGTGGGGATGAAGTAGATACCCAATGCCCATCTGTGACATCCCATCACAGAGGAGTCACAGGGAAGATACGAGCCAGTCAGGTACAGTATAGCACTGATGAAATACAAAAATTTCCCCTAGTTCTTTGGTGCTTCCTTCCTTCCACTATCATGACCTCAATTCTATCTTACACATCAGATTAGACCAGAGCATGCACACTGCTACAGGTAAGAGCTCACAACACAGGAAACCCAGGATAGATAAACCCCTTAGGGCCAAACCATGAGAGTAGAGATAGCAGTAGGATTAGGGAATGATGTGGGGGTGGGGGGAGAAAGAGGGAAATCAATCACAAGGATCAAACGAGAACCCCCACCTAGGGGGATGCATAATGGAAAAATGGGTGAGGGGCAACAGAGGACGATATAGAAATAGTCATCTATAACTTATCAAGGATTCATGAGGTAGGGCAGGTGGGAGAGGGAGTGGGAAGAAGTGAGGAGATGATATCAGGGGCACAAGGGGGAAGAGAATGCTTTGACAGTGATGATGGTGGTATATGTGCAAATGTACATGATACACTGGAATAATGTATGGATTGTGATAAAAGGTGCAAGGTCCCCCAATAAAAGTGTTAAAAAGAAAGAAAAAGGACTCCATCTTTAAAGCTGCCATCATTAATATACCTCATGTAAACCAGTAAATATGAACAGTTTGCAATGACTGTAGACTCATCAAACTGGACACTAAATATTGGAATTGGAGCAGATTTAATTTCCTGAATTACTTGATCAAGAATATCAGCAGGCATATCACCTATTCTTCTGCAGACAGCATTGTTAGATAAGGAAAATTGCACTCAATTTCATAACAAATTCATCTCCAATCATAACTCAAACAATGTCTTTTGTTGCTGGCAATAGTAAATCCTCAGCAATGGTGTGAGGTTTCATGACTCTGGTGATTCTGAGTGCTACCAAATATGAAGCTTCAAAAGCTGCTATGTTTTGTTTATGATACTTGCCACCAGTGTCAAGTCTGGCTTTCTTGAATCCATCAGCTTTGCTTCTGAAATAGTTGGTATCCTTGTCGGCAAAGTTTGGATGCTTGCTATCAAAATGACGTTTTAGTTTGTATGGCTGTATAGATTTGGCTGATAGAGCTTCACAACAAATAACATATTTCAGTTTTTCAATTCCTGCTGTAATGATTGAGGTAAAACCACACTGTAAAAATCTTCACTGTATTTTCTTTTCTTAACAGTGTCTACATGATCCATTGTCATGGGATGGTTTGCTAATGAAAATAATAAATAACAATAGCTTTAGTAATACAAAAGATGATATAGCGTAGTTCGATCCATACAGTTCCTTGAAGTTTCCTATGATTTACCATTCTGTGTGTGTGTGTGTGTGTTTAACATACCGTTACTATCACAAGGGGTCAGTATTCAAGTCAACCACAGCGGAATATAAAAAGACTGATCAGCATCCAGATTATGTTCCTATGATTTTAGAGGACATGATTTTACACTTACCCAGTAATTATAATTCATGAAGTGTTGTTTTATCTCCAATACTGCTGCTTTCTACATAGTAGCTGCTTTTTATGCATGTGTAACTGGCCCACATAAGTACATTATGGTGCCAACCCTGTTACATGTACCTGTATTGGGGATTGGCATGATGCTGTCATCCCGTTGGGTACCTTATGTGAATGTATCTGCGAGTGGGCGGTCCCATCTGGAGTTGTATAGGGAAGTGGTGTCTCAGTTCCTAAGACCATCAGAAATATGGTCCTACAGGTTGAGCTACAGTTTAAGAACCACTGTTTTAAGGTCAAATCGCTATTAAAAAAAACCATCAGTTGTTGGAGTTATGTGTCTCTCTATCTATCTCCCGAATCTTTCTAGAAAACTATCTCAGTGGTTCTGCTTCTCTGATTAAACTGACCTTTACATAGGGTGTCTGTATTTTAAATCAAAGCAAAATTTATTTTAATTATGCTGTGTAGATGTTTTGTTAGAGCAGGTGCTTACCGCTAGCTAGGGAACACTCAAGGGCACATTAGTCACTTATAGACAAAAGCATGTCTGGCAGACTAAAGATGATTTCAAATTCTTTGACCTTCTACTCATGGAGGGGTGAATTCTGTCTTGCCTTCCCTTGATCTGAACTAGCCTATGTCTGCTTTACTAAGTTATCATGTAAGAAATCTATCTTGTTGGAAGGAACACATGGAGGAGCGCTGTAGCCTACGTGGACAGATAGAAGGACTCAGCCTTCTCTGTCACAAACCTGTCTGGGATGCTCCAGATCATCTGAATGCTACCAAATGTCACATATGTACTCTCGCCAAGAACTGCCTAGACTAGCCTTACTCGACGTCTTGACATAGAAAACCATGAGATGGAGCAAAATGATAACCCTTTTAAGTCATCATATTCTTAGGTAGCTTTTCATAGAACAAGGGAAAACCAGAACAGTACTTAAGATATATGAAGAAAAGAAAAAAAAGATTTATGAAGACTGGTGCTTATGGCAACTGCCTGTAATTGTACCCATCAGGATTCTCTTCTCTCACACCCAATCCATAGCTGCAGTTAAGATGATGCATACCTGGAACATCAGTTGCCTACTGTTAAACATGCCTCTTGTCTTGTACCCAGTTGGCCAGGATTTGCCTTGTTGTGGCTGCTGAAGTAACCTTCAGGGAAGATAGTATTGGAAGGGAATGAAAAATGGAATGTGAGCAGTTGGCTCTTTGCAGGCACTTCCTCCACTGCCATAAAGCAAATTCTAACTCAGGGTAAAACTTCTCAGTGGATTTCGGAGCCTGTCACTTTATGGGATTAGAAAGCCTTGTCTTTGAGGAGTGGCTGGCGGTTTTGAGATGCTGACCCTGCGGCGAACAGCTCAATGTGAAAACACTATGCCACTAGGGTGGGTAGTTAGAAAAACTTATAAAAGTAAGATATGATAAAACTGTGGGCATACAATCTTGCAGTCAGAAATTTATAGAAAGATATTTAAAGAGGACAGGCTCTTCAATGAGTGCCCCTATACCCACCCTGTGTCTTTGGTGAAATGGATGCAAAAGTCCATAGTCTTCTGACATCCTTTCTAGGATAATCAGAGATTTGGGTTGATGGCTGCAAAATATTTGCACTTGCTAAAGAGGACCTCTACAGGACCCATGAGCCTTGCCCTTCTCTAACCATTCAATAAATAGCACTTGGTGGAGATTCTGGCTGAGGATACTTGTTTTCAAAACAACAGCCCTGAGCCAACCTACTTAAGTAGTTCCATATGTTTCTATGGAGAGTTTATGGATTGTAGCCTTCGGAATTCTTTTGTTTATCCCTGAGAATTCAAAGTGCTAACTAACCATGAGGCTTGCAAACTGTTGGCTCTCTTAGGGACTTTGACTTAAGGACCACTTTCTGTGGAATAAGAATTAGTGGCTGAAAACAATGCACTTAACTGTGTCGTGTAAATATCAGTTGCTGCATGGCCTTGCTAGCCAGTTTTGATTTTCTTTAAACTGAGCTGTTTAAACTGAGTGTTTAGGGGAGGCCCTTCCAGGGAAATTTGAACAGAGCCTTCCTTCGGAAGGGCATTTTCTGAGAAAGAATGATCAGCTTCGACAGACATCAAACCAAGACAAAGACCAAGACAAAGCACAGAACCTGAAGAGAGTGAAGACGGATCTTGACCTGGCAGCACCTCCTCCTCTGCCCTTTTCACCCCCGCCAAGGCCTCGCTTGCTGTGATGTGACTCTAGCCTTTACTGACCTAACAGCAAACACATGGAAGCCTCCATCTCTCCTGTTTCCAAGCAAAAGGTTTCCATGGATTGCCTCATCAGCCTTAGTGATTGAGCATTTTGAGTCAATCCCTGTGCCCCACATTCCTCATTCATGGGCTATATCATTAGCAGACCTTTCATACAATAGTAAATAATTACAATAGTAAAAGAAATGAACTCTCTGACTATTTGTGTGAATTAATGACATAAGTTTGATGGTAACAAATGCTCAGGGGCTGCATGAGATGGTTAAGATTATGTGTAATGATGGTAATGATGGTTAAGTTTATGTGTCTACTTGGTTGGGTCATGATCCTTAGTGGTTTGACAGTTACATACTGGTAAAATTTGACTGCTATGTAATCATGTCATTTGACAGTTAGGTAATGATGCAGTCACTCTCCATTTTGTGATCTCATTTGGTTATCTTCTATTTTTTGCCAATTTTCATGTAACAACCTGGTTTGGGAAACCTAACCATTTTGATAAGTGTGTAGTGAGTGCATTCTTTTTATACTTTTTGCCTTTTAATTCTCACAATAAGCCCAATGGAGTGGTACTATAATTACTCTTCATTTTACAGATAAGCAAATTGAAGCTCCGAGAGCATGAGCAATTTGCTTTAATAGCTTTAATGCTTATAATTCCAACACTAGTAGCAGGGTTGGGCTATGAATAAAAAATACCTGACTTGAAGCTCTTTTAAAAAAATATTAAGGGTTCATGCATCTCTTATCACAACCCTTACACTCATGCATTGTGCCAAGCAGATTTGTACATTTGTTGCCATCATCTTTTTCAGAACATTTTCTTTCTACTTGAGCCCTTGGTATCAGCTCCTCATTTCTTCCTTCCCTAACCCACCCTCTCTCCCTCCCTCATGAATCCTAGATAATTTATAAATTATTATTTTTCATGTCTACTACTGTCTGATGTCTCCCTTCACCCACTTTCCTGTTGTCTGTCCCCCACAAAGGGGGTTATATGTAGATCATTATGATCAATTCCCCTTTTCCCTCACCCCTTCCCATATTTCCCTTACCCTCCTGGTATTCCTACTCTCATTATTGGTCTTGGGAGATTTATCTACTTTGAATTCCCTGTGATTCCAGCTCTTATCTGTACTCATATACAGGCTCTGGTATAGCCAGATTTGTAAGGTAGAATTAGGGATCATGATAGTGGGGGAATAGGAGGAAGCATTAAAGAATTAAAGGAAAGTTATATGTTTCATCGGTGCTATACTGCACCCTTGACTGGCGTGTCTCTTCCTTGAGAACTTTCTGTGAGGGAGTGTCCTATTGTCTACAGATGGGCTTTGACTCTCCACTGTGCCCTCCCCTTCATTCATATGGATATGATTTTTTTTTTTGTTCTGGCTGTTTGATGTGTGATACCTGATCCCATCAACACCTCATGGTCACATATGCCTCTTTCATATGGACTTTTTTGTTTCTCAACTAGATGGCCACTTGCTTATCTTCAAGTCTTTAAGACCCCAGGTGCTATATCTTTCATTCGCTGGGCACCATCAGCTTTTTTCACCACATTTGCTTATGCACCCATTTTATCTTCAGCAATCATGTTGGGATGCTGAGCATCACCAATGCCAGGTTATGAGAACAAAGTGTTCTTGCATTGAGGAAGTACTTGAGTAGAGGCTCAATTTCCATGTGCTACCTTGGTACTTAACATGTAAATATATGTACATAGATCTATTTCACTATCATTATATAAAAATATATTTACCTGTGCTCATGCCTATATTTAGACTTCAATAAATGCTCTTTACCTCCTAGTTCTTTCCTCTATTTCCTTTTACTTTCCTCTTGCCTTCATTCAGGTTTCAATAATTCTTCTTGGTTACATTGCCCTTGATCAAGCCCTACCAGGCCTCCTACACCCTCCTTGTCATCAGTTTTAGATCACTTGTTGTTCCCTTGTCTCTAGGGAACATGAGACATGCACTTCCTTTGTTAACATGCACTTCCTTTCCCTGTCTCCCCTATGGAATTATCAGTCCCATTGTTTTCTCCTCCAGATTGTTTATCCTGGACTATCTTATCTAGACAGATGTGTAGAGACTATAGTAAACACAAAAACAAGGCAGAGCCCCCCCAAAACAAACAAAACCCAAAAAACCATTAAGTAGTTCCAGGTCTGTTTGTTGACTCTTAGGAGTGTTTTCAAGTTGAATCTGATGGGGTACCATGACCTGGTCCCAAAGTCTATTTTTGGTATTCCCTGGCAACTTTGTTGCTTTGTCCCCTTGATATTCTGTTGCATGCCCTCAGTGTTTCACTGGTGTGGTGGTGTCAGATCAGGCACAATTCCCACACTGTGCCTCCAGTGTTGTCCCTCTACGTGATATGGGTCAGTGAGGGACCTCATGGTGGGGCCACTCTATGGTCCTCTCTGTGCATTGACTACACTGAGCCAGGAATATCATCATCAGGGCTTGGTAGATCAGGATGTGTTCCACTCTCTCTCCTTCCTTCTTCATTTACTCCCGTGTGCTCTGATCAGACAAGGCCCTCTCCCTGAGCTGTAGTTTCAGTGCTGTCCTTTGTAGTGCATCCTTGTGTGTGTGTGTGTGTGTGTGTCCAAGTAGTTAGGATGGAGGCCAGCCCCACAGACCTCTCTATTTGTTCTCTATTTGTTTCATGTCGTTATGTTACATTCTCATCTTGGGACACCAGGTTGAAGTCTAGTCCCTCTCTCCCTCTCCTGTGGAGATACAAAAGCCATATTCTCTTGGGTGGCTTAGTGCCCTGCCCTCACAACTCATGTCCTTCCCCAACCCTCTGTTTTCGTTGGCTGTCATATGTAGTCCTGGATTGGGGCTGGCCCCTTACATAGTACCTGGGTTTCACCCTAGCAACGTATGTGTACAGTAGCTTTTTCCCTATGGCCCTTTTGCATTTTAAGCCTTCCTCAGTGGACTGAAGTTGTACTTGTCCTTTTGTGCTTGGCTTACTTAGCATAATTTCCTCCAGTTCTTCCCATGCTGAGATGTGCTTCATGTGTTCATCACTGCGTGCCGCTCCTGAGATCCGCCACTGGATTTGAACTGTTAAGACCGCAGGCTGCAGTCCTGCACTCAGCCATTTACGCCACTGGGGCTCAGCCTCATCACTGCTTTTTAGGGATGCAAAGTACTCCATTGTATGTATGTACCAGTTTTTTAAATCTGGTTGATAGACATTTGGATTATTTCCAACTCCTTTCTATTGTGAACTGTGCTGTGATGAACAGGAAAGCAGAGATGTCTGGCCATGGTTTGTTTCTTGCCTCTTCTGGGTATATGCCTAGTAGGGCAATTGCTGGGTTGTATGGTAGCCCGATTTCCATCGGTTTGAGATATTGCCAAATAGATTTCCATAATGGCTGTATATAAGAGCAGCGAATGAGTTTGACTATCTCATCACAGTCCCTCAAAAACTTGTTACTTTCTGTTCTTTCGAGTTGGGCTATCTTAGAGAGTTTAGGTAGTACCTTATAGTTGTTTTAATTTGCATTTCTTGTATGGCTAATGATCAGGAACATTTTCTCATGTGCTTATTGACCATTCGGATTTCTGCCTTTGTGAAACTTCTGTTCAGGTCCCTTGCCCACTTCCTCAGTGGGTAGTTAGTTTTTGTTTGCTTTTTGGAAGCTAGCAGAGTACTATAGATTCTTAGTAATAAGGCCTTTGTCTGATGTGTTCATTGCTAAAGATGTTTTTCCAGTCCGTGGGCTCCCTTATTACTCTGTTGTTGCATTCTTTTGATGTACACAGGTATATCCCACCTGTCAATTTGTACTTCGTCTGTATTTGTGCCCTTCCTTATTTCTGATGGCCTATTTATTCCCTGTGTCAAATTTCTCAGGTTCCCTCATTTTCTCAATTCCCTCATTAATGGTCCTAATAGTTGGGGGTTTTGCCTCAAGGTCTGTGATCTACCTTGAGTTTATTCTTGTGCATGGAGTGAGAGAAGGGTCTTGCTTCATTTTCTGCAGGTATATATTCATTTTTTCCAGCATCACTTGTTGAAAAAGGCATCCACTTTCCATTTAATATTTTTGACCCCTTATCAAAGATCAGTAGTTTATATGCTGATTATTTTATTTCTAAGTTTTCATTTCTTTTCTCTTGGCCTAAGAATCTGTCATTATACTAATACCATGCAGTTTGACCACTGTGGCTATATAATAGGTGCTAAAGTCAGGTCAAGAAAGTCCTCCCACTGTGTCTTTCTTGAGAATTTCTCTGCTAATTTTGTGCATCTTTCTTCTCCAAATGAAGTAGGTAATCAGTTTTTCCAATTCTTTGAAGAAAGATGATGTTATTTCCTCATGATAGCATTAAACTTATATAGTGTCTTGGGCAGAACTGACAGTTTTACTATTTTGAGTCTCTAATACGTGAGCATGGGATATTCTTCATTTGTGGAGGTTACTCTTGGTTTCTTGTGGTAGTGTTCTGTAGTTTTCCTCATACAAGTCATTTTTTTTTAAATTCAGATATATCCCTAGCTATTTCAATTTGTGCTTGGCTATTGTGAAGGGTACTACTTTTTAGATCCTCACTTCGGTGGTCTTTTCCAATGTGTATAACAGTCTGGTAGACTTCTGCTTGTGATCATGTATCCTGTTACTCTGCCATATTCCTCTATTGCACTGATTCTCCATCTTCCTATAGTTGTGAGCCTGTAA
>PVJH01030731.1:0-24492 GCA_004026705.1 Nesogale talazaci
GTAGCTTTAATGGTTGGTTTTGTTTTTGCTTTGTTTTTTCTTCTTTTCATGAGTAGCTTTTTTAGTGCATAATTTTGAATAAGACTTGTATTGATTGGATTTTCTTCAGGTGAATAAATATAATCCTACCATAGAAGACATTGTACTTCAAGATTGATTGTGAAATATCCTTAATGACAATGAATGCCATCCCTCTTGATTGTGTCATTGCTGTCACAGGAAACAATGTGATTTTCTGATTCAAAATGACCAATACCAGTTTATTTCAACTCATTAATGCTTAGGATGATGACATTTCATTTTTGATGACTTCCAGTTTTCCTAGATTCATACTCCATGCATTCCAAGTTTCAATTATTAGATTTTTGAAGTTATTTCTTCTTATTTTGAGTTGTGCCCCACCAGGAAATGAAGATCCTGAAGCCTCCACTGCCCCAGATATTATTCCATTCATGCCATCATGGTCAACTCCAAGAAAGCTGCTTCTCCTCAGTCCCATTTCTTGTGCCTTCTGATCAGAGGCGATCTTCTTCTGGAACTATCTCTGACAATAGTTTCCATTCATTACACCTTCAGTATCTGAAAATATTTTGATTCTACGCATGAGATTTTCAGCAGCTGCTTCCTCAAAAATTGAGAGTAAATTTCATCTTCTTCCTTCTTCAGTTTGTTCTTAATTTTGGAAACTGAAACCTGTTTACTTTGGGTGACTCTGATCACATTGGAAATACCAGTTACATAGCTTTCAGCATCCCAGCAACCCACAGCCACCACACAGGACAAACTGACAGACAATTGTGAGAGCTATTGCATACTAATTCAGGATATTATGGCAGCTTGATGTTACTGTATGTGAAATTTTTTTTAAAACCAGAGAGTGTGAGACATTGCTTACAAGCCATTCAATTTCTGCTGTATGCTTTCTTCAATTTCTCATTTGTTCTCTACCCTGCATTCCATCTAAAAACATCTCATTCTGACACATTATTAATTTTCTGACGCATTATTTAGTGCTACATATAGTAGATATAAAAAACTTTAGAGTAATAGATATCTTGAACTGAGTTCTTTTATCCTGCATGGAGGCAGAAAATTAGACTTCAGTTAGTGGTCCAAAACTTTGAGTATTTATATACCAAATATTTTCCAAAAATATCGAGGCATTCCATCACTTTGTCAAATTATTGTCTTGCTAGCTAAAGAAATAATTAAATTATTTCATTAAAATAATAGTTGTTCTCAGTTATCATAAGTTTATAAAAAGAGCCATGTTAGCAATAAAAATTAGGACATACTTTCCAAATTAAAAAATAATTTATAAATTTTAGCTTTATAAAACAATTCTACATAGGCTTTGTTTTCCTAAAGTTTTCTTTGGACCCACAGAATCCTCACTATGGATGATTATTTAGGCACCGCCTCACTACTCCTGGGTTCTAAGCTTGATTTTGCTACTTGCCTGTGGGGTGACATCGGCCAATTTCTTTATTTTAGTCTTCAGTTTTCCCATATGTAAAATGGAGTCAACTATGATGTTCAGGATCCTGTGACTTCTAGAGTTTCATTCTAGCTTTTAGAAGCTGCTGTTATGTTGGGAGGAAATTACTTAAAATTGCAGACCCACAAATCAAGTAGCAAGCAATTAACATTTCTGGCACACAAAAAAACAGAGAAAATTTCCAATATACATGGTGCCAGATATGAGGTCTTTCTCTCTTTTTATTCTTTTTTTTGGCCTCACTGCCCTCTGGCGGTGGGAGTAGGAGGCCCACCTCGCTGCTGGATTTGAACCTCCAACCCAGTGGGCCGCAGTCGCGTGCACAACCATTACGCCACCGGGGCTTGGCCCTCTCTTTTTATTCTTCAAAAAACATTTCGATTTATTTATTTGCTATGAAGTTGCTGTTTATCCACCATTCCCTCCAGTCACTAATCATCCTGTTTTGTTTCACATTTGCTCAAAAACCATAGGAACTCAAAACCTCCAACCATTATTATGTGTGTATCTATTTAGCTTGCTTGATTTGGTTGACTTAAAAAATAAAGCTTTTTACCTCTCTTATAGTTCCTCTCCCTTCTCCTGTCCCCTCACACTTTCCATAAAGCATTCTTGTTATTTTCCTTTTTCCTTCAGACAGAAAACATGACCTCAGATATTGGCATGGTCCGTAAATGGCATTATCTGAATTCTTAGAAAAATCCCAATTGGGAAAGTTGGACTGCTGTTGATTCTTGGTAGCTGAAGGAAATATATAACTAATTAGCAACATAATTTTGAGCTTTAGCTGACTTGTAAAAGTGCTCTAGTGTTTTTACTAGTAAGTATTTTCTGGCCATATTCCTACTCTATTTATTTAAGAAGAGTCGGAGTTGAAATTTAACAGTTTGAGCAAAGTTTGATTAGCAATCCTAACTTTACTAGTTCTGGACAAAAAGTATAAGTAAAAAATGAAAAGCTTCAAGGTTATAGTTCTAGGGCTTAATGTATGTTGAGCCCATATTTGCCTTAAGAGGTGCTTATTTCTCCAAATAAAAAGTTCTGCTTCCCCACCTCTACCCAAAGCTCCTGTGCCTCTCTTTATAGATGATTTGTTTGTGTGACATATGAAGGATACACTACTAACAAAAACGAAAATATGACACTCAAGAGACTGTATGGTTTCTTTTCAAAAATCAAATTTATTTAAAAGTAAGCCACAATGATATGATCCAAAATGGAAATCGTTATCAATTTCCTTCAATGTTACATGGTTTTGTCTTTGGAAAGGCCTGAGTTAAAGCTGCTTCTCTGTAGCACACATCCTGCCCATCTTCCTGCCCACATTTCCACCTAATCTTCTTTGTGGCCCTAGAACTGGGCCTTCACACCCTCGGGTCGTGGGAGTATGACTCAGTGCACTTCTCGATTCTTCCAGCTGTACTCTCATTGGGAAAATAAACTTTGAAAGGAAGTTGGAAGCTTGCCAGGAAACTGAGAAAAGGTTATTAAACATGGTATTTTTCAAACCACAAGTTATGTTTTGCTAGCAGAGAGTAACAAGTTACTTGGAGTCTGACTGCTTTGGGTTTGGGATTAAATTTCAAAGTTGGCTGAGATTTCAAACCTCCAGGGTCTTGGGGGTTGAGAACACAATTGAAAGCATATTAGATGCTATCTGCAGGTATACAATACCAACCAACTAGTAAAAGAGGGGGAATTTACTGAAATTTTTATTTAGTCCCATAAGGGGAAAATACATACACATATAAGTTTGACTGAATTTAACTTTGTTTTTTAATTTAGTTTTATTTTACTAAATCCAGATGAATATATATTTAGTATGGAAATATCCTGCATTTCTATTGTAAAATCACATTGCTTAGAATTCTGCCACTTTCTCCAGCAGAACAACTGGTAGGTTTGAACTGCTGACCTTTTGGTTAGTACCTTAATCCACTGCACTCTGTATTCTCTCCTTAGTTCCATCCCCAACATCACTCACTGGTGACAGTTCTATGGATTCTTTGCAACATTATTATTTGGCTCTACTCTCGAAAATGTTTTAACTACCAAACTATGAACAACAACAACAACAAAACTGCCATCAATTATAGTGACGATACAGGACAAGATAGAACTGCTACTGTGAATTTCTGAGACTATAACTCTTTCCAGCACCAGGAAGCCCCATCTTTCTTCTAAACTATGATAGTCATTATTAGCCATCTCAAGTTTTATTCCTTTGGTTTCTTAAGGAGATTTCGCTTCCAATTGTTCTCTTTTAAATATTTTTGCATAATTTATTTAGATCTTGGCATCATCTTCTATGGCTCATGCCTCAGAAACATAAAAAAGCTTTTAGTACTTGTGCCCTATTGTTGGGATCGCACGGGTATTTTCTTTTATAGCCGTCCCAAAGGGCTTCCCAGGTTCTTGATTTCCCTCAGTTAGATCATTTGGTGTTCTCTTAACGCGTTTGGGTTGCATTAGCTGGAGTCTAAACCAAAGTTTTGACTAGTAATCATGAACCAGGCTATTCAGTATATCCGTCACTGGACAAACTCTGCCGGTAAAACTCTTGATAAAAATTATCAAGTTATTATTACCTTATCAACTCATAAAGTGGCCTTCTAGCCTGGAAGCTGGTAGCTATAAGCTCGATTGAAATGTGGCCAGCTGAACCTGTGTAATGGACTAGTCTTGCATTGTCTGCTCGTCCTTCCCTTTCTCAGACCCACAAGGCACCCCTAGGAAAACGACTAGGGGAAATTTGGCCAAATATTCTGTTGTGATTGGTAAATTTGAGGAATAGGGTAAACAGTAACTTCCAACTTTTTAAGCCCATTGGGTGCTTTCCCAATTTAGGATCTCAAGAAATTGCTTACCGTATTTATTAGACCATAATATGCACTTTTTTCCACCCCTAAGTGTGTGGGTGCGGGGGGGATGAGGATGCGACTTATGGTCCGAAGGTGTGGTACCCCAGAATACTTATGATCCCATGCGCCCACTGCCTATCCACAGCTGTTTGCACGCTGTGGATTGCTGTGTGTTCGGGGGAAGTCCCGCCTCCTGGAGTCTCCATGTCAGTCAGGTCACAGGATCGGCACAGCACACGCCTCCCCTCATTTGTTGGTGAAAGGGATGAGGGCTCTTAACACTGCTGTTGAGTTCACGGTGTTAAATATGACCGTATTTTGCTTTATTTTAATAAATGTTTTAGTATATTGGTACTATTTGGTTCAGAATATTTTTTTCTGTTTTCCTGCTCTAAAAACTGGGTCCGTCTTATGGCCTGAAAAATATGACAAAAGATCTTCCTGTGCAATCTCCACATTCTAGTGATGAGAGAATCAGTTTGGGGTAGCAGTTTGCCCAAGATCACACAGCCAATCAGGGGAAGAGATATGATAAATTTGGTCAGTAAAACAAGTGGTAAATGACATAGTTAATAGGAACTTGTGCTAGGATTCAATTGGTGGTTATTTCCACTCTTTTTTAATTAATCATTTTATTGAGGGCTTCTTACAAATCTTATAACAATCAATCATCCAGTAGTATTAGGCACACTTGTATTTATGTTGCCATCAACATTTCCAAAACAATTTCTTTCTACTTGAGTCCTTGGGATCAGCTCCTCTTTTTACGCCCTCTGTTATTTCAGCTCTTAAGTGGCTCTTCATATTTCCTCCAAGTCTACATGAGAAGAGAAATGATAACTAAAAATAAAAACAGGATGACAGAAAAGAAGGCATTAGAATTTCTAGGCGTTGAAATCTCACCTACATCCTTTTTGGCTTTGCCTGCTCACCTGCTTCCATAGGATGTCAGAAGAGGGTTAGTCTGTGGTGCCTTCCTTTAGTGCCTAGAGTGGACCAGGTGGGAAGGTCAGATAATTGCTCTGCCGCCACAGAAAGACAATGCTGACCTGAAGCCAAATTTCCTGTTTCTCCCAGGAGAATTTAACAGTAGATGGGATTAGGATGGGATACAATTAGTTCAGGATGTTTTTATTTGGTCTGCAGTATAGACGATGGGACTTTCTGGGGAGAATTTGAAACCTGTCTTTCTAGAGAATCCTGAGGCTATATTGGAAAATACTGGGCCCCATTTGGCACAAGACTGATTACAGCATTCACCATTGTCCAAGGCGAAACAGAAAGCTTTCCTTCTACTCAGCACTCCCTCCGAAACTCCACACCTTCTTAAGCTTTGGATTAATAGACACCTGCCACCAAAGAGACCGACAAACGATAAAGTTGTGACAGGATGTCAGTAGCTTTTGAGGGTGAATCATCATTAATATAACAAGGATAGGGGTGGTACATTGATTTGGTACCTCGTCTACATCGCTGGGGCCCTAAAGAACTCAGTATTTCTTTGGTGAGATTTTTTTCCCCCTGCATCACTGCCCTGGTGGGAGTAGGAAGCCCAGCCTTGCTCCTGGAGAGCTGCTGCTGAATTTGAACTGCCAACCCTGTGGGCCGCAGTCCCGCACACAACCACTGCGCCACCGGGGCTCAGTTGTTTGGTCAGATTTTTTTTTAATTTCTCTTTTAATCTAAAGGAAATATCTTGTTGTTTTTACTCAATTATATATATTGAATATAAAAAAAACCACTTTGTTAATCATTTCTACATCCAAAGTATTAACCCATCTTCTCAACTGTTCCTTTGAGGTGAGCTTGCCATTCATCTCAGTGTTTACTATTTATTCTTATTCAACATGATTTAAGAAGAGACAAGGGGCATGAAGATCTCTCTACTTTAGGGAAATCTTTGGTTTAAAAGTGTTTAGAAGCAACTTGATTAATGGAAATGTAAAAAAAATTAGTCACTTGAGAAACATGAAACCGACTACAATGACACACAACCCCCTCCCCCAAACCACCCTCCAGGGACAAACTACAATAATGTGGACAAAGGGGAGTGTAAGATATGAAGGAAATAATAATTTGTAATTTATCAGAGGTCCATGAGGGTGGGTGTGGGGTCGTGGTGAAAGAGGGGCTGATACCAAAGGCTCAAACAGAAAGAAAATATTTTGACAATTATGAAGGCAAGATAAGCACAGAGGGGCTTGATACAATTGATGGATGGATTGCTATAAGAGCTGTAAAAGCCCCCAATAAAATGACTCATTTATAATAAAAAATAATAATGAGTCACTAATAGAGGGAGGTCAGACTTATTGAGAACAGAGTTTTTCTAAATCCTCCTAATCAATCTAGCTGCATAAGGTTATTTCTTGAAGCTGAGCCCTGGTGGCGCAGGGGTTGTGTGTGGGACTGCTGCCCACAGGGTTGACAGTTCAAATCCAGCAGCAGCTCTCTAGGGCCAAGGCTGGGCTTCCTACTCCCACCAGGGCAGTGATGTGAGTAAAAAAAAAAGGAAAAAAAATTATTTCTTGAAATTAGACTTCTGTTAATCAGCATACAGAACTACTTTAAAATATTAATTGTTTCTTTTTATACAGTATATATTTTCAGAAAATACTTTGGATAGCTAGGAGTGAAGATTTTAATCAAATGGAAGGTCATGCAGAGCGGTTCCTTCTGCAACCGGCCTTGATGCGTTCGTTAGTTATCCATAGCAAAGCACTTTGGCCTAGCTGTCTTGGTGATAGACAGTTTGGCAGAAATAGTTGTCTGCGCAGCTCTGAGGTGGGGTTAAACTGTCTGTAATGCCTCTACTTGCATTTGGCTACTTGAAATCAGGAATAAAAATGAATGCAGATAGAAAGAATATATATGTGTGTGTATGTAAAAACCTGTTTTATTATATTTACTATTTTATTGTTATACATGAACTAGGTAAATCAGACTCCAAGAGAGCGTTATCAGGTGTGGAAACATGCCAGTTTTTCAAAGATCCCAAATAAAGTTTATCTATACCACTATCCACAGTTCATCAACATGTTATCTGAGGTCCAGAGCACAAGAAGCTCATCTCAGGAAGGTGACCCTACTGGCATCCAGGTGAGAATGTTATTTCTTTATTTAGGAATGATATGATTGGTCTCAGTGCCAAAAGAAACACCATTGGGACCATTAAGTTTAAATCTATTAATGCTCAGAAATTTTGAGCAATGGATTCATCTATACAAGTATTCGAGGGTTTAAAAAAAAGTATTGTTATAAAACCATAGAAACTTGTCTTGAACAAAAATCAAGATGTGAAGCTAGTGCTTACTTGCTGATCAAAATCAAAGACTGGAGTCTTTTGACGAAAAAAAAAAAAAGACCACAATCCTGACAACTGGACCAATAGGTAACATCATGATGAGTGGGAAAGAGGTTGAAGCTGTCAAGGATTTTGGCTTGCTTGGATCCTCAATCAATACTCATAGAAGCAGCACTCAAGAGCTTAAAGGATTTGTTGCATTAGGTAAATCTGCTACAGGTGTGCCTGACCTAAGTCACGGTATTTCCCATTGCCTTATATGCATGTAAAAGTCAGACATTGAATAAAGAAGACCGAAGAAGAATCAATGCTAGAGAAGAATATTGAGGATACCATGGATGGCTGAAAGAACAAGCCTATCTGTCTTAGAAGAAGTAAGGCCAGAGTGCTTGTCGGAAGCTAGACTAGCAAGACTGCTTACTTACTTTGGACATGTTGTCGGGTGAGACCAGTCCATGAAGAAGGGCATCATGATTGATGAAGTAGAAGGGCAGTGAGTAAGGCCCTCAAGGAGACCATGGATGAAACAGTAAGCTCAGGCACGGGCACGATGCGAAGATGGAGCAATCGTGCAATGTTTCATTCTCTTGGGCATAGGGTCACTAAGACTCAGAGATGACTTGATGGTACCCAACAACAATATTGTTTCTCCACATATCCTTTCTCTAGGTCATATACTTCTGAAGGTGATATTTTCATCTGCCTAACCATTTCCTAAATATATTTATCCTATATCAAAACAGTACTTTTTATATATGTGGCAGTTACACAATCTCCTGTCAACTTGCAAAGGCATGGAGACTAACCTGTCAATCAGGTAGCAGCTCGCTGACCTTATCTGGAGGTGCGAAGGAGATTCATAGCTCACTAGAGGCCAGATACACTCGCGCGCTCTCTCTCTCTGCTTTGACTCCCTGTAAGACATACCTGTTGACAAGGCACATGAAGCTATGTTGACAGAGTCAGAGCCCTGGAGTTGGAGGAGCCACATGGAGACCTATGCCAGTCTGAGATGCTTCCACCACCACTGGATCCACAAGACTTTTGCCCCACTGGCCTGTGATCATCCTTCATTTGACATCATTGTATGTACTATGTGAGTCTGTAGAAGAATCTATGGACTAGTATCGGACATATGAGCTAATATCAGGATGTTTTAACAATATACAGGATGCTTTAACAATATACAATTACTCTTTGATATAAAGTTCTCTGTTACACACATAGGAATGTCTATGAATTTGTTTCTCGGGCTGAGCCCCGGTGGCGTAGTGGTTGTGCACGGGACTGCGGCCCACTGGGACAGAGGTTCAATTCCAGTTCCACGGAGCAAAGGCTGGGCCTCCTACTCCCACTACCTGAGGGCAGTGATGCCCCCCCCCCAAAAAAAAGAATTTGTTTCTCTAGTCAACCCAGACTAACACATTATGCTCCTGCATTTAAAATCATCCTATTTAGATGTTCTTTGAGTTTGGAGAACAAGAAGAAATATGCAGGGCAATGAGCACGTCTGTAGGTGGATAGGGTATGGTTTCCAAACAAAATTCTTATAGGATAACCCTTGATATAATGAGCAGATGCATTGTCATGATAAGAAACAATTCTTTGGGCTGAGCCCCGGTGGCGTACTGGTTGTGCGCGGGACTGTGGCCCACTGGGACGGAGGTTCAATTCCAGCAGTGGGGCTGGGCCTCCTACTCCCACCACCGGAGAGCAGTGATGCCCCTCCCCCAAAAAAAAAAGAAAGAAAGAAACAATTCCTTGGGGGGAAAAAAAAGAAACAATTCCTTGGCACAACTTCTAGTCATTTTTCCCACTGATGTTGTTTTCAGTTTACTTAAAATCTCTTTGGCGAGTTAAAAACATGATAGAATCCTGTTGACACACTCTGTACAACTGCTCTAAAACACAAACAGCAATAACCAAAAAAAACCAAGTATAACACATACAGTATAACACATTATCATCCAGGACGACAATCCTGGAACTCTGCAGATCAGTGAGAAGATAAAGAAATTGATTGAACACTATTTAGAAAGTAGGGTAGAATAAAAGCTGTGACTGACAATAGAGGCAGACTGTGGTCCTACAGTGGATTTAACTACTTTGAGACACTGAAGGCAACATATGGACAAGGAGATGCCAAATTCATGCTTTTTCTCCTGCTTTCTCCACCTTAAGTTCCTGATGACCTGGGGAGATCCTTGCCCTCGATTCTAACAACTGGCGGTTAGGGATAACCTGCTGTCACCCCACGTATGCTTGGCTTCTTCAGACTACAAGTAACCACCCTCTACACTCTTTCCTATGAAACCCAAGCCCTGGACCTGCTGGCACCGATATGGCTGACAAGTCACGTTCCAGTTCGGTCTACACTCATGAACCCACAGCCACTGTAAGAGGTGCAAGCACACCCACAGACCGTGAACCAGGCTCCTGTGTCACTTATGGGCACATGCACCCATGCTACAAACACCTGCTTGCTCTACTTGTAGCTGTTCTTCGAGACCACACTCCCTCAAATTACTCTACCCACCTGGAGAGGGGAGGGAACAAGGAGGGATCCAGAACCGCCAAATAAGCACCCAAGTGAACATGCCTGCTCTGCCGACCCAGCTATGGCAAAACAGAGCAAAACACAGAGTCAGGGTATCGCAAAGCAGCTCAGGCTGGTCTTCTTCTTACGAATTCCTTTATTTCTCCCTCATACTTGAGGCATCATTTTGCCGATTTTGGTTCAGTTTTGTTTTTTCATTCTTTCATAATTTTACGTGTCACTCCATCATCTCTTGACTAATTAGTTTTTTTTTGGGGGGGGGCATCACTGCTCTCCGGTGGTGGGAGTAGGAGGCCCAGCCCCACTGCTGGAATTGAACCTCCGTCCCAGTGGGCCGCAGTCCCGCGCACAACCACGACGCCACCGGGGCTCAGCCCTCGCCTAAATAGTTTTTGCTGGGAAATCCGAGCTTATCTTTATAAGTTTTCCCCTATAGGTGAATATTCATTTTTCTCTAGCTGCCCTCCAGATTCTTTCTTATGATATGTCAAGGTATTTTTCTTTAGGGACCTATCCTCTGTGAGGTTCTCTCAGCTTCTTAAATAGTTATTTTATCAATTTTTTATGTTGGAGAGATTTCCTTCTATGATTTTTGGTACTATTTTCACCATAGATTTGGGGGGAATTTTGCTTCTTCTTGTTCCAGGATCCCGGTGAGACATATGGTGTTTCTCATGATAGTTTCTCACATCATTCTCAGACATATGTTGTTTCTCATGATAGTGTCCCACATCATTCTCAGGCTTCCTTCAGATTCCTTCACTTTTTTTTGATGATTATTTCCTCAATTGTAGTCAGAGTAATTGTTCGTGAGCTCATTGATTCAATTTTCCTCTTCCATTCTTTTTCTCAGGTCTTTTACTATGTTCCCTAATTCTGTCATCTCATTATTTATCTTTTGGGATTCCTTTTGTCCTAAGTATTTTAGCTGTCCAATTTCTTCTGCTGTTCTTCTGAGTGCACTTCATATCTCTTGAAAGGAACTAAACATTCTCCTGAATTCTGTATCTGGTAGTTACTTTTTTTCCCCTCTCTTAAAAAAATCATTTTCTTGGGGGCTCTTACAACATCCCTTACATCAATTATATCAAGCATATTTGTACATATGGTGCCTTCATCACTTCCAAAACATTTTCTACTTGAACCCTTGGTATAAGCTCCTCTTTTTTCCCCTCCCTCTCCCACGGTTCCACTGGTGTATCCTTGATCAAGTATATATTGCTGCTATTATTTTATATCTTATGCTGCCCATCGTCTCCCTTCACCCACTGTCTGTTGTCTCCCTTCATCCGTATTTGTGTTATTTGTGCCCTTTGGGAGTGGTGGATCTGGTAATTTCATGGTATCTTCTTCAGAGTACTCTATTGACTTTGGGTGAATTTTGACTGTTTGTGTTTGTTGTTCTTGACAGTCAGGGTGCAGTATAGCACTGACGAAACATACAACTTTCCTCTAGTTCTTCAATGCTTTCTCCCCCACACTTTCATGATCCTAATTCTACCTTACAAATACAGCTAGACCGGAGTATGTTTTCGGGTACAGATGAGAGCTGGAAACACAGGGAATCCTGGGCAGATAAAGCCCTCATGACCAATATTGAGAGTAGCAATACCGGGAGTAAGGGGAAGTTGGAGGGAGGAAGGGGGAACTGATCACAATGATCTACATATAACCGTCCTCCTTTGGGGATGAACAACACGAAAGTGGATGAAGGGATACATTGGTCAGTGTGTGACATGGAAAATGATAACAATTTACAAATTATCAAGGGTTTGTGAGTGAGGGAAGGGCAAAATGAGGAACTGATACTAAGGACTCAAATAGAAGAAAATGCTTTGAAAATGATGGCAACAAATGTACAAATGTGCTTGACACATGGATGGATTGTGATAAGAGCTGTATAGATCCCAATAAATGATTTGTTAAAATAAAAACAGACAGGCTGAGCCCCGGTGGTGTAGTGGTTGTGCGCAGCACTGCGGCCCACTGGGACGGAGGTTCAATTCCAGCAGTGGGGCTGGGCCTCCTACTCCCACCACCGGAGAGCAGTGATGCCAAAAAAATAAAATAAAATAAAAAATAAAAACAGACAAACATATTCTATGAGCAGTAATTAGAATAAATAAGTTCCATGGAAATATATTTCAGGAGGAAAAAGAGAATGACAAGAAGTTATGGGCTGATATGCAGGAAAACAGAATAAAAGGGATTAAAGACTTGGGTGGGAGTTGGCCCTCAGGAACCCATGTCATGAGGGGAGGTGCTGAAGTGGCCCTGGGGGGGTTGAGTTGGTGCTACTGAGCCCTGGCTCCCCAAAACTGCAGAGCTGGGCGTCTCTTACAGGCTTCACTCAAGATCTCAGATCCCTGACTCAGACCTCTTTGTTGCTTCTGATACAGACTCCAGGACGACCTCTGCAGCAGCCTGCCGCGCCTGGCGGTGAGCAGGGCTTTTGGTAATTACATAATCTCCTGTCAACTTGAGGGTAGTACTAGTGAGGGGGTGGAGTTTAGCCTGTCAATCAGGTCACAGTTTGATGACCTCATTTGGAGGTGTGACCGAGATAATAGCTCACTGGAGGCCAGGCCTACTCTCTCCTTACCTTCCCTTTCCTGCTGTTGAAGCACTCAGAGAGCTGAAGGAGCCGAGTGCCATCTGCCAGCCTGGTGATGATGCTTCCACTGCCACTGGACACAAGATTTTACACCCAGTGGTCTGTGCTCTTCCGGCAATGGGCATCACTGCTTGTGCTGTGTGATTCTAAAGAGGAATTTATACACTAGCATCATACATATGGGCTAATAGCACACAAATGGACTGGACTGGATTGGGATGTTTTCTCAATATACAGTTGTTCTTTGATATAAAGCTCTCATGATTGTCTCTAGTCAACCTAGTCTAACACAGTGCCTTCCAATGCTGGAGCAAAATTTCCAAAACATAAAGCAAGAATTTAGTCGTTATCAAAGATGGAGACGTTTAGTTGTTCTTAATCAGAAAGCGTCATTCCTCAACCCTCACAAGCTGCAGCACCTAGTTCTTCAGGTTCTTCCTGCATGAAGAAGGACTCGCTCACGTTAATTTTCTAATATGTGAGCATCTCTTAAAAAATTATGAAGGAAAAAAAAGATTGTGAAGATAAAATTTGAGAGGAGTATGAGTGAATCCTTAATACCAAAACTAGAAGAACAATAGGAATCATTTGTGACATTCACACATCAGATTATGCGATGATATTGGACAAGGCAAACAAATAAGCTATGTGCCCTGAGGCTTTCTGCCTGTCTAGGTACCAGGTCTGTCTTCAAGAGCTGGTGCTGTACACTGTTTGCAACTGGTTCGAGATCACATTTCAGCCCAACTTTGCCTCCTGAGAATACTTAAATTTTTCTTTGGGCCCATTTTTCCACAACTTGAAAGACCATGAAATTTTCTGGTTCCACAAGCATATCTTTCTTTTCTGATCATCCAATAAACAGCTGTTCCCTATTTTGATAAATATCCAAATAAAATACCTGGAGCAGCAGTTTAGCAAGATATGCCTTGAGTGGCGCTCAGCAAATGGAATTTCCCCAAGCACAGGTCTGCAAGAAGTGTGTGAAAAAAATGTGCAAATATGTGTATATGTATTTTAAGTTATTATTTGTATTGTGCAAATTTTTTATCTTGGGGATTCTGGCAGTGAATATGTTAGATGACAATTATGATTAAAAATGCTTGCTTGGTCTACAAAAGATCATTAATGTCTTATGACCATATTAGTTATAACAGTGAAGTGAATTGTTTTATGTATAGGTATTATTGTTAGATACAGGGACTATTTCTAGGCACAGAATATGAATCATAAGTTAGAATGGATGTTATATGTGATCAAAAGGACATAGCAAAAGTCTCTAGGACTAGGGATGCAAACCTATGGTTAGGAATTCTAGAACATGCTGGAGAGATGGGTCATTTGACATATGGACACATTTGACACATAGCTCCATGAGAAGAATTGGATTCCAAGTCTTAAATTACACACACAGAGTCTATGCTCACCGCCTTAGCACAATCCAAAAGCTCCGTGAACATTGACTCTCCCAGGGAGAAAGATCTCCCCTCAAGCAAGGGCATCAGGGCTTGCTTGAGAGCGTAGAATAGGTGAGCACAGGACTGAGCCAGGCTCCAGCAACACTGCTACTGGGGAGGAAGTCACTTCACCTTTGTATCAGTCATTACAAATAGAATTTGGTTCTTTTTTTTGGAGGGGGGGGGGCATCACTGCTCTCCGGTGGTGGGAGTAGGAGGCCCAGCCCCACTGCTGGAATTGAACCTCCGTCCCAGTGGGTCGCAGTCCCACACACAACCAGTATGCCACCGGGGCTCAGCCCAGAATTTGGTTCTTTTTATTTTTTTTGCTTTTTTTTGGGAGGGGGGGGGCATCACTGCTCTCCAGTGGTGTGAGTAGGAGGCCCAGCCCCACTGCTGGAATTGAACCTCCATCCCAGTGAACCGCAGTCCCGCGCACAACCACTACGCCACCGGGGCTCAGCCCACAAATAGAATTTGGATCCTTTGGTTGGGCTCCCCAAAATTCTTCTCAGACGTGTCCATGATCAACTGCTTGGGCTTTGTTTTGGCAAACTCCTTGTGTCCAAGGCTGAGGAGCAAAAAGTAGCCTCTGTTTTGAGGAGGTAGAAGTTATATATGCATTTTTTTTTTTACTGTGACTTGTGCAGGACCACATTTTACCAACGGCTTTGTTTCATTTGTTATTTCTGGAAAGCTCTATTTTATTTATTTATTTATTTATTTTTGGCATCACTGCTCTCTGGTGGTGGAAGTAGGAGGCCCAGCCCCACTGCTGGAATTGAGCTTCCGTCCCAGTGGGCCGCAGTCCCGCGCACAACCACTACGCCACCGGGGCTCAGCCTGGAAAGCTCTATTTAAATGGTTTTAGTTTGGGCTGAGCCCCCGTGGCGTAGTGGTTGTAATTAGTGGTTGTGCGCGGGACTGAGGCCCACTGGGTTGGAGGTTCAATTCCAGCTCCACAGGAGCAAAGGCTGGGCCTCCTACTCCCACCACCAGAGGGCAGTGATGCCCCCAAAACAAAAAAAACCTAAATAAATAAATAAATGGTTTTAGTTTGAGTATAGACTAATTTTTAAAATTAGGGTTTATTTTGTGGGAAAAGAATCTAAGTTTAATTCTAATGTATGCCAATATCTCCCAAAGTAAGGTAATATTCAGAAACAGTTGTTCTGATGAGAGGTTTAGAGAAATTTCTGAAATATTTACACTTGGAAATTCCTTATTAATAAATCTTTGACTTAAATATAACCCCAAACTGCAGCATTGTTCCTTGTCCATTTTTATTATATAGTGTTATCAGGTGTAGTTGCAAAAAAAATACTTAAATTTTTAAAAAAGGGATGTGTCTGAGTGTGGGTGCTAATTTCTGTTGCTATGGCAATGTAAATATGGGAGTTTGAGTGCACACCAAGGTGGAGGAGAAGCCCTTGTTTGGATGGGTAGGCCAGAATATAAAGGACTGCTTGCTTTTGCCTGGGGGAAATGGGTATTCTAAGGAGGGGGAGGACACACCAGAGGAGGGCACTGGAAGAGGAAGTGGGAGAGCACATCAAGTGTATAATGAGAGTATTATAATTGAACAAAAGTACAAACAACAAAGAAAATAATATAAAGTAAAAAATAAAACCGCCGTGGGGGTAGGTTAAGATTGGGTGCTGCGGGGCTGAGCCCCGGTGGCCTAAGTGGTTGAGTGCGGAACTGCGGCCCGCAGGCTTGGTGGTTCAAATGCAGCAGCAGGTGAGTAGCGCCCACGACCTCCAGAGGCAGTGATGCCCACAGGAAAAAAAAAGAAAAAAAAGATTGGGTGCTGATTATGTCTGCACCAAGCTGCCATTCAGAGTTCTCTCCCAGAGAGGTAAGAGTTGGTTGGGGGCCAGGAAAAATCTGCTGTGCCAGGAGGAATGGGGTTCAGAGGAGCTGCGTCTGCTGCTGGTCAAGAATCTAAGAAAGACGTGAACAGGCAGTGTTGCCCTTGCACTTTACGAATCTAGGGTCTGCTTATCTTTCAGTTGAAGTGTTTGCTGCCAGGAAGTGCAGGGTATCCCTCCTAGTGAAAACTCGGCTGTAGTTTCCCGAAGAGATCTTCCTCTGCTTGTTTTCTGGCAGCCATCTTCTCCACCTCCCTTTAAGACTTAATAAAGGCTCCCCTCCAATTATATTTGACATCGGGGTATCTTTTGTATCCTACAATAAGTGGCATATTTAGAAAATGGGATTCCAAAAACGTCTCTCTCAGTGGGATCTCTGTAGAGTCTAGGAAACTTGACACCCACAAAAAAGAACTTTCCTTCACATTTTCATGGACCTTCAGAGACTCCAAAAGGGTAAGCACTCTTGGAATTACAGATTCTTGTTTCTGGGCTTTGAGAGACTTTATTAAGTCTTATTAAATCTTGTTGTGTGTTTTCTCAGCTGTGAATTGTTCCTTCATCCTCTGTCCTGTTTACCTTTAATGCCTAGCTTTTTCATAACTCAGAAACTTCTGAAAATTGATGTTCTGCTTCTGCATTTAACAGTGGTAATTCCTAATTTTGGAATTCTGATGTCATGCTGTTTAATGCATGTTTAGTGAGAGTGCAAAAGTATAATATATATACATACATAATACTTATTATACAGAGGCATAGTGGGTTCTTTTCGTGACCCAGGATAAACCTGGGTTTGCTTTGAAACTATTGTATCTGGAATCAGATATTTGAGTGAAATAATTCTTTTTTGTCCTCAAAGAGCTCTGGGTCACTGTAAGCCAAAACCTTGGGCTGCTAAGCACATAGTCAGCAGTTCAAACCTGCCAGCCTCTTGGCAGGAGAAAGGTCAAGCTATCCCTGTAACGACTGGCAACCTTGGAAAGCCACAGCAATAGCTGCCTCTTACAGGGTGACTAGGAGATGGAAGTGACGTGGAGGGAGTGAATTTTGAAATACATGTATATATGATATTAACAATGCACTGTATTCATTCCTTGCCAGGACTTTCGTTTTGTCCAAGAACAGTCGGGGATATAGGTAGGCAGCAGTTCCCCTTTTATGACAGGTGTTACTCCTTGGTAAGATAGAATGCCTTTTTGCTCTACTCATACAGTGGAAAATAGAGTTTGATGCCACCGTTAGAATACCAATAGGAACCTTTAAACACACTTTAATTTTAAATGGGTTAACAACTGAAACAGTTTCAAATTATGTAGCTCCTTTTTGTTTGTTTTTTCCTAAGCCTTTTATTGGGGTTTTTATAGCTCTTAGAACATTCCATACATTAATTGCATCAAGCATATTTGTACTTAGGTTACCATCATGATTTTTTTAATTGGTTTTGTTGGGAGCTTTCTTTTTTTAGGGCGGGGGCATCATTGCCCTCTGCTGGGAGTCAGAGGCCCAGCCTTGCTCCTGGAGAGCTGCAGTCCTACACACAACCACTACGCCACTGGGGCTCAGCCCACCATCATGATGTTCTATACCACTCTTTTGTTTGTTTGTTTGTTTGTTTCGGAGGACATCACTGTCCTCTGGTGGTGGGAGTAGGAGGCCCAGCCGCTGCTGAAATTGAACCTCCATCCCAGTGGGCCGCAGTCCCGCGACCATGATGATTTTCTAAACATTTACTTTCTATTTTTTGTGTGTGGCATTACTGCCCTGGTAGGACTAGGAAGCCCAGCCTTGCTCCTGGAGAGCTGCAACCCTGTGGGCTGCAGTCCCGCACACAACCACTACACCAGCAAGGCTCAGCCATTTACTTTCTATTTGAGTCCTTGGTATCAGCTCCTCTTTTTTCCCTCCCCCTCTTCCACCTTCGTGATCCCTTGATAAATTATTATTATTTTCACATCGTTTTTTTCAATGATTTTATTGGGGGCTCTTACAGCTCCTATAACATTCAATACATCACCCGTATCAAGCACATTTGTACACATGTTGCAATATTCATTTCCAAATATTTTCCACTTGAGCCCTTGGTATAAGCTCCCTTTTCCCCCTCCCTTTTTAAAAAAATAAATCATTTTTATTTTCACATCTTACAACAACCACTGTCTCCATTTACCCACGTTTCCGTTATTCATCCCTGGCGGTTGGGGGATGGGATATGTGTCGATCATTCCAATTGATACTCTCTCCCGGCCTCATCCTCCCACCATCCCTCTACACTCCTGGTATGGCTACTTCTACTTCTGTTCCTGAGGGGGTTATCTGACCTGTATTCTGTGAGTCGTGAGCTCTTATGTGTACCAGTGTACATACTCTGATCTAGTCAGAACTTAAGGTGGAACTGGAGTCATGATAGTTGGGGGTTAGGAAGCCTCAAGGAACCAGAGGAATATAATGTTTTTCATCTGTGCAATACCGTGTGATGGTTGACTAATTCTTTCTTTGTGACCCTTCTGTGAGGGGATTACCTATTGTCTACAGATGGATTTTTGAGTCTTGGCACCGACCCCCTTCTTCTCAACAGTATTTTTGGTTCTTTGTTTTGGTCTTTTTGTGCTTGTTCCCTGATTCTGTTGACACCGCAAGATCACACAGGCTGCTAAGCTTCTCCATGTAGGCTTGTTGCTTCCCTGCTAGATAGTCATTTGTTTAACTTCAATCCTTTAAGACCTCAGATGCTATATCTTTTGATATCCAGGCATCATCAGCTTTCTTCACCACATTTGCTTATGCATCCATTTTGTCTTCAACGATCAATCACGTCAGTCATGTCAGGAGGACAGGCATCACAAAATGCCATGATGTTAGAACAAAGTGTTCTTGCCTTGAGGAAGGGCTTGAGCAGAGACCCAAAGTCTGTCCACTTCCTCAATGTATTGTCAAATATATATATATGTACTAGGCCAATAGCTCTATTTTTATTGATATATTTGTATAAGTGCACACCTATGTTTATCCCTCTATCCATAGCTTTGCTTCCTCTTACTTTTCTCCTGCCCCATGCATCATGCACCCTTTTCCTGGCTCTTAGTAATTCTCGTCAGCTAGATTGCTGTTGTTCCAATACCCCCAGGATCTCTATGTTCTCCTCGCTGTTGATTTTAATTCTCTAATTGTTCCCCTGTCTATGGCATTGCTTGCTCACTGCTCCCTTCCCTCTCTGCCGCCTCCTCCTCCTCCTCCCAAGTTCCTTCAGAACTGTCCTCCTTGGGCTTGCTTTCCATGCTTATCTTATATTGGTAAGTAAAACAATAATAATAGACACAAAGTAAAAAGAAACAAAAGATTGAATAAAAAGTGGGCAAAAAAGCAACTAGCAATGCTCCATAACAACAAGAAAGCATATATGATTCCAGGACTGTCCGCTGACCTTTATGACTATTCCCCTCCCCTCAATCCCACCTAGAAGTCTGTGCTACAATAAACCTATAGGGTGGGGAGAGGGACCAGCATGCCATGCCAATAACGAAGCAAACCAAGAAGAATCCTTCCATTCAGTTCTCTCCCCCGTTGTCCTGGGGGGTTCTGGAACCTGCCTTTCCTAGCCTACAGTCTATTTTGGGGGCTCCTCAGGGGTTTTGTGACTTGGCTTTGCTCCCTTTGCTGATCTGTTATGTTCCCTTCTTCGTTCACCTCATTGTGGGGATGGTCAGGTCAGACTCACTCCTCAGTTGTGTGTCCCTGGTATTGTCCTCTGTCTTGGTATATTCCGGCGAGGGCACACCATATCTCGAGCTGTTGTGGGACCACAATCCTCGGTGTGCCTTAGCAGCTCTCTGCGGGGCCACCATTCTTAGCACTTAGTGTGCCAGTACGGGGTCTAGTCCCTTGCTCTATATTTCTTCTTCTTGGTTTGCTTCTTATTGGCATGGCATGCTGGCCCCTCTCGCCACCCTATAGGTTTATTGTAGCACAGACTTGTATGTGGGAATGAGGGGAGGGGGCATGAGGGCATCAGTTTGTCTCTGATTGGGGCTGGCACTGTAGACCTCTCCATTCATGAGTTGCTCCATGTGCTTTATTGCCCTCAAGGTTTGACACACTGTGACGGGGTCTGCACTCACACTCCCATTTCTGTGTAGACAGAAACAATATCCTACTCCTGGGTGGATTAGTGCCTTGCTCCCCTAGTGCTAATGTTTCCCTCTTCTCCCCCCACTTTCCCTTTCTTTGTGTTGGAATGACATGCATATCCTTGGGTTTGATCTGTCCCCCATCAGATTGCCTCATTCCATAAAGTGTGAGAAAAGTGTTTTTTCTTCTAGTACCTACTATGCTGATTATACTTACCTCAGTGGACTCATGTTGTACTTGTCCTTTTGTGATAGGCTAATGTTGCTTGCATAATGTCTTCCAACTCTTCTCATGAGATCATCAGGGCCTTTTTGTGATGCATAGTACTCCACTGTGTATATGTGCCAGAGTTTTCTAATCCACTGGTCTATAGATAGAAATTTAGCTTGTTTCCAGTTCTTTGTGGTTGTAAATTGCACCTGAATAAATACTGGAGCGCAAACGACTTGTTGTGATCTATTTCTTACCTCTTCTGGGTATGTGCCCAGTAGAGGAATTGCTGGATCATGAGATAATTCAATTTCCATTCGCTTTAAATATTACAAGATCACTTTTCACAGTACATATCTACACAACCACCAGCAGTGAGGCAGAGTTCCTATCGCTCTACATTCCCTCCAACATTTGTTGCTGTCTGATTTTGTGATTTGGACTAGCCTCCAGGGTGTTAGGTGGTGTCCCACAGTTGTTTTTCTTTGCATTTAACTGACGGCCATTCAGGTCTCTTCCCTAGTGGAAATTCTGTTCAGGTCTTTTGCCCACTTCCTCAGGGGGTAGCTGTTTAGTTCTTTTTGTAGGCAAGGAAGGTATTATAAATTTTAATAATAAGTTAGTTGTGCCATTGCTAAAAATTCTCTCCCCATCTGTGGGATCGCTTGTTAGTTTTCTTGGTAAAATCTTTCAAGGAATACAGGTATTGTATCCTTAGTAGGTCTCGTTTGTCAAGTTCAGCTTTATCTGTTTATGTGCCCTTCCCTAGTAGAATTAGCCTGTCCCGATTCCTTCATTGACGGTGCCCGTAGTTTGGTGTTTGACTTCTACATTTGTAATCCCCCTTGAGTTTGTTCTTATATATGGGGTGAGGTAAGGGTCTGTGTTAGTCGAGGTAGACTAGAAAAACAAATTCATAAACACAAATATGTATGTATATAAAGGAGAGGTTTATACACAAGAGGAATGGAACATTAAGAAAGCATCCCAACCCAGTCCAGTCTAAGCCCACAATTCTGATATTAGCCCACATGTCCAATATCAGTCTATAAAGTCTTCTTCAGATTCACGAGGCACATGCAATGATGCCAGGACAATCACAGGCCAGTGGGTGCAGAGTCTTGTGTATCCAGTGGTGGTAGAAGCATCTCAGCGCTGGCAGGGGCCTCTCTGTGGCTTCTCAAGCATCTCAGCACTGGCAGGAGTCTCTGTGTGGCTTTTCTGGCTTCAGAAGGCTTGGGCTATAGCTTTCAGCCCCTGGCTTCTCCTTTTTTGTTATGATAAAATCTTAGGCTGTGCTCTGGGATTAGAATTCTGCCTGTCTTGCTATGCTAATATTATGCTAATTGACAGGGACCAGATTTTTGGTGGTTTACATTCAGATGCAAAAGAACACAGCTTGTAGTGTCTTTTTTTTCTTTTTTTTTTGTGGGCATCACTGCTATCCGGTGGTGGGAGTAGGAGGCCCAACCCCACTGCTGGAATTGAACCTCCGTCCCAGTGGGCCGCAGTCCCTCGCACAACCACTACGCCATGGGGGCTCAGCCCATAGTGTAAGTCTTTAAAAATATGTTTGTCTCTTTATAATGGGCTTGTGGTGTGCCCTTGTATGGGGCTGTGCTGCCCTGTCCCTGAGGGAAGGGGGCCCAGATTAGCTGAGTGGTTTGGGGAATGACTGGATCTGAATTCTGCCAGGCTGTCACTCCAGGCTCTCCTGCAGAGCTATGTCATGGGTAAATATCACAGGGGCTTCTCATTGCTGCAAATTAGTGACTAATTCTCTATTGTTACCCACTGCCGGGCATGGAACTGGGGATAGGGAGAAAGGGGATGGCGATGTAGTCACTCTGTTCATGGCTGTGGAAGAGAGATGCAAAATCCAAGAATGCAAGCGCAAGTGTGGATAGCAGTGAGGGGAACTCCAGTGTGAGGTTTTGTGTCTATTTCTTGGAGGCGCTCTTAAGTTCTGGGATCCTGACCCCCTTTAGACAACAGCCTGGGTAAATTACTGCATGCTGGGATCATATCTTGAGTGTAGGAAGGTGGCAGATGTCTCCCTGCTGGATCTGGTGAAGAATTAGCAGAGGCAGATGCAGAGAACTTAAAAGCATTTCATCAGGTTCTCGAACAGCTCCAAGAGTGAAAATCACATGGAGTAGTCTGAACCAGGCACTAGTACACAATCTATTTTTAACACCCAGCCTCCCAATATTGGTCTTCTTACTTCTTAATTTTCTGATCTAAAAACAAGAAATTCTACCTGGAAGAAATCTTGATTCCTCTGTTACAAAATCTTTTCAGAACCTGCCCTAGGGGAGCATGAGATGCATGCAGGGACCTGAGTGTCTGTTGGTGTTGTTTTGAGAGTGTTGTGTTGTTGTTAATCTTCATAGAAGGATATGCCAGAAGGGAAAACTCAGGCAGTAGGTGATTTTATAGATTATGAGAGATTGGACATTTGATTTTCACACAAAACAGCACCCACCTTGAATGAAAGCTTTGCCTGTCGTTGGGCTAGAAATTGCAGGTGGAAGTCCATTATGAACTTCTCACTCAACCTTAAGAACAAAGCCTGATGTTTCATTTTTTTGTATCTCCTTCCATTAATAAACTGTCCTTACGTAATTTGTGATTAGACACCCCCTTTCAAGAGTGCACTATAGGAAAATCTATTAATTTTTTTATGTGATATGGCTTTTCTAAAGCAAAATTTTTATTTTAAAAATATATAATGTTTACCTCTGGATGGTTTTTACAAATTAAAATATATGTCTATATTCTTCTTTATGAACTCAGCTTTTATTTTATAACACATGTATGCTTGTGAATTGTTGATTTTTTTTGTTTGTTTTTTGGGGGCCTCACTGCCCTCTGGTGGTGGGAGTAGGAGTCCCAGCCTTACTGCTGGATTTGAACCTCCAACCCAGTGGGCCGCAGTTCCATGCACAATCACTACGCCACCAGGGCTCAGCCGAATTGTTGATTTTTAACAATGTGTGTGTCCTTGTGAATTTTTTTAATATGAGGAACTAATAAAAAGGTTCATTTTGACAGGTTTTCATATATGTCTATCAACCTTAGAATCTAGACTTCTGGGCTGAGCCCCGGTGGTGTAGTGGTTGTGCGCGGGACTGTGGCCCACTGGGATGGAGGTTCAATTCCAGCTCCAGGGAGCAAAGGCTGGGCCTCCTACTCCCACCAACAGAGGGCAGTGATGCCCCCCCCAAAAAAGAATCTAGACTTCTATAAGTGACTTGAATTAAATATTATAGAATGCTGTTTTGCCCAAAGAGGAGATTCTAGAGGAAAAAACTTGTTTTTCCCCTTTGCACTGTCTAGTTCAGATATACAGGTGAATAGGGTTAATTTTTGTTAATTCTAAGTAGAAATAGCTTGTTTACACAGTGAGTCAGGCATGGGACTACTAACCAAAATGTAACAGTTCAAACAAACTAATTGTTCACACAAAGATCAGTCAGTTGATTTCCACAGACTCGTACCATCTCAGAAACCCTGCAGAGCAGTTTCTACTCTACCCTAGAAAATAACCAATTTTTTAAAAAAGTAAAAATGTAGATATTTGTAAGACTAAGCAAACTAAATTTAGATAAAATAAGTAAGGAAAGGATTTTAAATAATTACCTTATCTCAGGAGTTTCTTATAGCATATAATTTTAAGTAATTTTCTGATATTCCCAGGGGGATGAACAACAGAAAAGTGGGTAAAGGGAGACAGTGGTCAGTGTAAGACATGAGAACTTTTTAAATAAATTATCAAGGTTTCATGAGGGAGGGTGGGTGGGGGGTAGGGGGGAAATTAGTTGATACCAAGGGCTCAAGTAGAAAGAAAATGTTTTGAAAATGATGATGGCAACGTATGTACAAATGTGCTCGACACAATGGACATATGTATGAATTGTGATAAGAGCTGTAAGAGTCCCCAATAAAATGAGTTTTTAATCTGCTGATATTAAATCAAGTTAATAGAGATTTGT